>PVKU01004014.1:0-129102 GCA_004027475.1 Anoura caudifer
ATCACATGGAGGGTTAGCAATAGGGGAGTGGGAAGAGGAGAGAGGGGGACAAGGTACATAGAACAAGTAGCACAGACAGTGGGTAGAAAATAGACAGGGGGAGGGCAAGAATAGTGTGGGAAATGTAGAAGCTAAAGAACTTATGACACATGAGCAAGAACTAAAGGGGGGAATATGGGTGGGAGGGGGTGTGCAGGGTGGAGGGTAATGAAGCGGGGAAAATGGGACAACTGTAATAGCATAATCAATAAAATATAATTTAAACAAAAAAAAAAGGAATAGTCATATCTATACAGTCCTGAAATTATTTCGGCCCTTTGAAGGCAACCGTGCGCCTGGTATGCCCCCGGTGAAAGTGAGTTTGACACCCCTGCACTAAGAGCACAGAGAGGGCAGCAGAGACAGGCTGTTGAAGAAGGCAGAGCCCAGGCAGGATTGTTAGGTCGTTACTCATAGTAAATGAGGTGGACTTTAAGCAGTTGAGTGACATTATCTTATTACATTTTAAAACATTAGTCTGCATGCTGGGTAGCAGTGATTCAGAAGGGGCTGAGAGCGGAAGATATCTGATGACAGTGGTGGTGACAGTGGTAATGGTTGGTGGTGGTGGTGAGGATGGTGGTGATGTGACAGTGATGGTGACAGTGGTGGGGACAGTGATGACAGTGGTGACAGTGGTAATGGTTGGTGGTGGTGGTGAGGATGGTGGTGATGTGACAGCGATGGTGGTGACAGAAACACAACAAATTCACTGAGCATTTACTACGTGCCATGGACCGTTCAAAGCATTTCACCCTGGCAAACTCAGCTCTCACTAGCACCCACTGTAAAAGTGCTATCACCACTGCTCCTGTTTCCAGATGAGCAAACTGAGGTGCAGAGAAGTCCCCCAAACCACCTAAGTGCCAAGGAGGGTCAGTCGCCTCAGAACAGACCAAGCAGCATGCCGCGGGGCTCTGAACAGACCCTCCTGACCACCGCGCCATTCCCTGGTGGCGACTCCGTGAGCAACGTAAGTGCTGCTGCACTGACCTTTCACGTGCCATGCACAGGTGCACAGTGGGGGTGCTCACTCATGTCTGCACCTCAACTATGTGTCCCCACCCCCAGGAAGCTGAGGAACACTGCGGGCACTCTCCCTAGTGACCCTTCACAATGCTCCAGTCAAAGCCACTTTGTAAAGGCAATGAAAGTTGAACGACTCAAAAGCGCATGATGAAGGGATTATACTCAGCTCTAACTGTAATTACTAATTTATCTAAGCCTGGAAACAGGATGCATAACAGTCTCTTCAACAGTAGTGGCAGTGGGCAAGTGGTTCAAGGCTAGTCTGACCATGGTCAAATCGTTCAGGATTACTAGCTCACTGGGGAGAACTTTTATTTTTAATTTTGGAGGCAGCAGGGTGAAGTCCACTTTGGTCTGGGAGTTACGTGTGGGGTTACCTGGGTTACCAGACAGCAGGGCCGGTGAACGTTTTGTATACCCACAGGAAAGGTTTTAAATGCAGTCTGATGTGAATAATTGATTTGAGACATGGAAAATTACAAAAAGTAAAAAAAAAAACCACTTACTTAATTATAAATTTCCAAGTGTTGGCATGGAATGCATGGTCCATACTGGCAATGACAGAGCAGATGTCCAGCAGCGAGTGAATGGCTGCAGAGAGACGACAGAACACTCAGCACCTCTGGTCTCCGGAGTCTCACCTGGGCTTAAAGTGTCTACTGAACAGTCAGATGTTTGCTAAAGCAGGTGAGGCAGTTTGCAAAAATGGTGTTCAAATAATTATTGGAAAAGTGTCACACTTTTAAAGTTTTTTTTATGTTTAAAAACTTTTTTTTAAAGTTTTTTTAAAGTTTAAATTATGGAACTTCTGAAGTTTGCACCTACCCTATAACCTAAATAAAACTAAAATGTTGAGTGGCATAAAGCTGCACGCTATTCCAACTGGAATACTCTCTTTGCGGGATGCTACTCTAAAATGACAAAAAGAACCTAAGGCAAGTAACCTAACAAGGAAGAGTCAGAACCGATCCGCACAGTTCTCGTGCTAGGCGTCTACGCTGCTGCGGTGGATCACTTATAAACTCGGCCACGGGAGCTCCCCTTCTGTGCCCACACTCTCGGGCGGGGCCCTTCCACACAGACTCTGGGCTTGGCCGCACGACCTGCTTTGGGCTGTAGGACAGTGGCAGCCAGAAGGTGAGCAGAGACCTGGGAGGGCTTGTCCGAAGGGTTTGCCCTCCCTCACTGCTCTCAGAAGCCCTGAGGCCACCCCAGGCGGCAAAGCCAGGCAAGCCTGCTGGGTGACTCGCCGCAATGGCTGGCTCAGTGCTTCTACCTCTTCCGACAGCCAGACTGAGCGAGGCCGCTGACCCCACGCATGAGGGAGCCCCCTGCCATGTGGAACAGGGAGAACCGTCCCCGCGGAGCCCAGCCCAGCTGCTGGCTCACAGAACCACAGGTCAGTAAAACAGTGGTTGTTCTAATCCCTAGGTTTGGGGAAGGTTTGCTGCAAAGACAAAGGCACTTAGCATGCTGCACCAAACCGGCTTCCTGCTCACAGTGAAGTGAGGGATGCCACCTTCGCGCTCACACTGCTCTCCAACCTTGCAGCTGTGGCCCGCTCGTGAGGGAAGTCAATTCTTCAAACATGAAATGGAACACGACAGAGTCTGCCACATGTAAGACAGCACCATTTCATAGTCAATGACGAGGTATGCACACACTGACACACATGCACAGGTAATTCCGTGTGTTCCGAGAGGGACCTACAAACTGCCCTCCCCCTTGGGGGCCATGACTTCAGAACCCCTGCAGCTCCTGTGTGCGACTGTGATGACGTGGCAGACCTTTCTTTGTGGTCGCTGTGGGGAGCTACCTACTATGAACATCATCCGAATGTGCAACACTAATGGAGGCATCGAATAGCTATTTTAAACTCTCAAATTTAAAAGGCCAAACACTGACCCGGCAGGGTTTGTCTTTCATACAGAGGCGCCTTGAGTCACTGCACATAACGGCGCTCAGGCATGTGACAACAACCGTTCACGTCGACACGCAGCCCCCTCCTCACTCACCCATTGCCATGTCCAGGGCACCACCCTTCACATCGCCCACAGGGTCCGTGCACACCATGTCCAGCAGCTCCATCAGCTGCTTTTGAAGAGAGTAGGCCTCCTTGAAAAGAGCCTGGAGAAGGTCTGAAACGAGGTGTAAGCGGCCAGAATACACAGACTCACTGTTCTGCTCAAATGAGAGAAGAAGAAAATCATGAAAAGCTCAAAAGCCAAATTTACTTTTACTCATGCTATTGGAGGTCACAATTTCATGCTTTCCACTGAATCACATATTCGTACATGGAACAAAGGTTTCGTGAACACCCGTTAAATACAGTGCCCATCAAGAGAGGCGAGCTGGCACCAAAGGAAGCGCATTCCAAGACCCTACAAGGGCAGCGCTGAAAGGGGGTGAGCGACCTTGGGTCAAGTGCATGACAACGCAGCCCCGACCACCAATGAGGGGTGTCAGCTGTCACACAGCAGCATCAAAATGACCCACGGCTTTTGTGCCTTCACGCTGCCTCAGGGACACAGAAAGGCACCAAACAAGGGCTCCTGGCCCTGCACAGGAACCTGCTCATTAGGGAATTCATCTGTTTCACCAACGTCATCACAGAACTATTTCAGGATCCTTGTGACTAAACAAATTTTACCACTTCTTTCTTGGTAGAGAGGAAACAGGATAAGACAAACAAAAGACAAAAGCCCACCTTTATCACTTCTTTATAACTATATTAAAAATATTTACATGCATGCTTCTAGTTCTATGGCAACGTCTATCCCAGTAATGCAGGCTCAAGTGTATACGCCTACGTACTAAGACTATGTACCCAGCCCCTCTGCCCTCAGGTTCTAGGCCATTTGGAGCACACCCGAACCCGTTACTCACCTTGCAATGCACAAAGGTACTCCTGATCATGTGCAGGATGGAGGAGGGCAGACTCTGGATGTTGTCGAGAACGACAGGCCCCTGCGTGGCGCAGACATGCTGCACACACCCTGCAAGAGCTCCTAGGACCTGCACCATTGTCTGAGAACGAGGAGAGGAAGCTCACTCAGAACACGTTTTGTTGTGCCACTGAAAGCGGGCAGGCTGGGTGCTGGAGACAGAGCTGTGAACAAAACGGGCCCTCTGTTCGTCCGGTCGCAGAACTCAGTCTATCGGAACAACCGGCCAGCCACGTGGTGAAAGAGAAAAAAGCTGGAATCCTCACCCACTTGTCAAAAAATATGCCTGGCACCCTGCCCACGTGCTCTGGAACGACAGGTAGGGCATGCGCTACCATTCCTTGTCATCCTTTAAGAGTCTGGATGTGTACTCAGCATGAAATTGTACAAAAAATTCAGAATTTAGGTTTCTTCATTCACACCTTTAATTCTGTAAGTGAACCTCCCAGCACCAGGCCATCACGTACCGAAAACAGGCGAACTGACATCAGTACAAAAATTCTCACACACCACGCTCCCTCCATGTCTCCTGTCCTGACATCTGACTTACTTGTAAAATGTTCCTCAGAGTGCTCTGGATTTCTAAGTTTTGGCTTGATAGTTCTCTGGCTTGACTGGTTAACTCAAACATCATATCATCAAATAATTTCACGGTCTGTAAATACAAAGCAGGTTATTAGTAGGAATAGAAATCACTAGAAAAGGAAAGATCTTTTAAAAAATCAGAGATGATTTTTATTTGTCTAGCTTACCAAATACACCTAATTTAGTTTAAAATACAGAAGTAGGGTTATAGTTGTGAATATGCAAAACAGCTTATTCTGGTATCATTACTTGTTATTGTATTTTTCCATATGAACAACTGCAAACCTACTTCTGCCCACCTTTGTATATTATCAGTATCTATAGTAATTCTGCAGTATAATCTCTTTTTAAAAAGATAACAATCACTAATAAATGGTACAGAAAAGACACAACAAAGGACTTGCTAACTTTATCACCTAACCCAAAATTTCACTTAATAGCATTAAAATATAAGAGCACTTAAAATTAACTACAAATAATTTAAATTCAATGAGTAAAAGATTTCTACTATCTGAAAATGTAAAATTTTTTATCACCTAACTACTCTAACACCACCATATTCTCAAACGAGATCCATTTTTTACTACTTTATTTGAATGACAAATATTTTTGATACATTAAAAAAAGAACCGCAATTAAGAACGCTCTGAAGCGGAGGTTGGATTCTAACTGCCTTTGTGGCCTAAGATAATGGTACTATACCTTGGGTAGCACTTGTGAAAAGAAAGTCTGTTCCAGTGTCAGGTGGTTCATATGAGGTAAAAACATTTCAACGATGATTTTCAGAATTTCTATAAAGCAAAACAGGAACACATTCTGTAGGAACATTAAGTCATGTCAGCCAACTGAGATCGCTGCTCTTTGCAAATGTGAGACTATGTAAGCCCCACCGACAGAAGGCATTGTACAGCTTCAAAAGCCATAATCTATGCAGAGAAACTATTAATTAACTGAAATAATAGCAAAAAAAGGGAAACGATGACCAGAAACTAAGGGCCCGTTAATAGATATGGGATGGGCACCTGTACTGAACAGGATCTATGATCAGTTAAACAGTTCCCAGTGATCATTTAAAACGATGAAAAATGTTTATATATTTTAAAATTAAACAAAAAGTCCCTAAAATAATATCCCAATTTTAATAGATGTAAAAATGTGCATATAAGGAATAACAGTCTGACAGGAATGTACAGAAATGTTCTGTACTAAAGAGAATGTTCTATATTAAAATCTTAACCATTTCAGATCCATGGGTGTTTTATAATCTTCTGTTTTTCTGTATGTTTCAGATTTCCTATAATGAATATGTATAATTCATACACAGGATAAAAAATACTTGTTACATAAAAAATGAGACACTAACAGGCAAGACAGATTCAAAATCATAAACAAATATCCCACAACCATTCAAACTCAAAATAAATGTGAACTCCAAGTCCAGTCTTTGCTCTCTCCTCCTGGCTAAGTAAATCAGATCAAGGAAGAGCAACGAAGACAGATAGAGATGAGAAAGTCAATGTGTTCCAAATGACAAATGTGTCATCACCTAAATAACCACCTTTCTGCAACCTAGAAACTATTTTCTAAATGCTACTTAACACGAGAGAAGCTGGAAGCAGTTGACTGCAAAATTGTTTCATATAGGTCGAACCACGGTTTAACGACTAACATTTAAAGTGGACATGGTGCTTATACACACATTATTAAACGGAACACATTTGCTATCTACTGAAAATGGAATTTAGAAGTAAGCACTGCCCTGTAATTAGAAGGAGTGTGGGCAATCTAAGTAGCTGAAGGTTAGAGAAGATTTAATATGAAGGGAACACAAAACTGGATCGAGGGAAGTACGACTCAGATCTTAACAACATCGAAATCAATCATGCAATTAAGACAGTTTTACTTACGAATGTGCTCAATCCAGCTGTCAGAATGCTGATACATGGAGTAAAGTAATTAAGGAAAACCACAGTAATAGGGTGTTCACCACTGAGAATTAATTTAAAAGGACTGTTCTTGAAGTTTAAGCTATGATCCATAAGAGACTGAAATCACACTCAAATTACTGGTATAATTTTGCTTTTATAAAGTTAATGCTAATTAGGTAAACAACTAATATTACAAAAATATTTTACAGAAATATTTTCAAAATTGCCTTTCAAGCTGTGTGTAGCCATAAAATATTTTTGGCAGATGACAAACAGTGCTACATAAACCATGGATTTCTGGCTTCTCATGAGGGAAAGCATTTCTGCCTCCTCAGCATCTCTACAGTCCTTTATTTGTACCTGTCCTAAGTCACTCACCACTTTCCACATTCCTTTCATGTCATCTGCACACCTTTCTTTACCAGCCTCATCAGACTAAAATACTTCTGCATGAGAGGAGCTTACAGAAAAATGTCACAGTAAATTCTCCTAACAGAAATCACATTATAAAACACATACTTGTACACCATCAAAAACTGTTAGAAATGTTACAATGTAAAAACAATGTAAGAACTATTAATGTGTCAATGAGAAAAATGAATATCCCCAAACCCCATCACACTAATAAAATTGATTTTTTAATTCTCACCCTAGTATATGTTCACTGATCTTAGTGACAGAAACATCGATCAGTTGCTTCCTGTATGGACCCTGACCCGGGATCCAACCTGCAACCCAGGTTATGTGCCCTGACCAGGGACTGAACCTGCAACCTTTTGGTGCATGGGACGATGCTCCAAGTGACTGAGCCACCTGGCCAGGGCTGATTTTTCTTCTGAAATCTCAATGTGCATGTATATTTATGCAGCAGAATTCACAACAAGGTACAGGCATTAACTTTTTTGAGTCTGGTAGGACATAATTTGCCTTAAGAAAAAATTTCAGCAAAGGTCAAAAAAATTCTAGCCCCTTCAAAAATTAAACGTGCATTATAATTATGAAGACATGCAGCTAAAGACCGGAAAATAATACATAAAATGCAAAATGTGAAAATGATTATGTTTCAGTGATGCAACAGTGGATTTAGTGCAAAGTTTATTGCAAATTTGTTGAAAAATATGTTGAAAAGACATATCATCTAATGAGACTTCCAGGCATTTAGAAAACACAGCATTTTGAGCCCTCCACTCAATGCCCGGCCGTGCCGGGCAGTTCTAGGTGTGGGGATGACGCAGGGAAAGCACCACTCCTGCCTTCGGGAACTTCAGGGTGTGGGGAGGGGAAGTGGAACAGCAACAGAACAAGAGGATTTCTGTCAATGACAAAGTCCTCTTCAGAAAACCGCACAAAGTGATAAAAGCTGCAGACTGGGTGTGGGGGAAGGACCTAAAGCTGAGGGCTCTGAAAACGGCCAAGTGAGGTTGACACTGAGTCAGGACTCGGAGCTGTGCAAAAGGCTGGGGGACACCAGAGGCTGAGGGATCAGCAGCGGAAGACAGCGGATGGAAGGCAGCCAGCGAGGCCAGGAAAAGGGCAAAGCTTAGATCACAGGGGACCTTGAAGGCAAGTTTGGGTTTTATTTCTAATTTGTTAAGAAGCCACTGGGGGGTGGGAGGATTTAAAAAGGAAATGACACGATCTGTCTTTCACTCAGGACTACTTTTGGAAAATGGATTACCAGGGGGCCTCAAACCCCTCCAAATTTATCTATAAAAAATTGTATATTTATTCCTACATGTTAAACTTCAGTCACCTACCTTCAAAGTACTCTCCATTTGATGTAATACACCTATTGAAAAGTCTTTTTTCCCTGCTCATGATAGTTTTGAACTCATAAATTTTGAAGCTTTTTAGTGCTTCTGCCGTTTTTTGTTTCACCTCTTCCATATATATGAGCAAAACATTTCCCTTGGAGGACTTTTTCATTCGGTCGCTTGGGGTGAGAATGGGTGAATCGGAAGGGTGGGGCAAAGGTCATGCCGTTTTTGGTCAAAAACTGCTGAACACTCAATCAAGTGTGGGCAGGTACACTCTTAAATCACCCATCATGCAGTTGGCAAACATGATGTCTTCACAAAAAATTCACAGAAGCCAACGCAGCCTCTCACGCCAGCTGGTGCACTGATACAGATGGGGTCCTAGAACATTCCACCCAGTGGGGGAAGCCTGTGCTATAAGGGGCCTGCCCTCCAGATGATGATGCTGGGTTTTGGGGGGACCCTCCCCATATAAGAGGACATGAGCAAACTATGGGGTCTGGAAGAGTTGTAGGAATGGGGGGGGTGGAGGTAAGTGGACAGATTCAAGATACAGCTTGAAATCAGAGACAAGAGAACCTGCTGACTGGATGTGAGGATTCAAGGTTTGTGAAACCATTCACACACAGAAAGTCCTCACGTAACCTTATCCACAGGTTCTCAGACTTAAAGCAACACAATGCACAACAAAACCAATTTTTCCACAGGCTAATTGATATGAATGATAGTCAGGTTCCTATTTTACAATGAAACGACTTGGAACAAAATTATGTTCTTGGAGAACCTGCTCTGTTTCAATAAAGAAAACTGGGGGAATAGGTTTAGGTGCTTCTGAATGTTAAACGTGAGGTGCGAAACCAGGTGGGAACGTCGCCTTTCAATTACTGAAGTCCCCCTGTAAGTTTGGGGGAAAACAAGAGGAGCCACGCCCCTGATCTTTGTTACTCCAAAGCCTGCCACCCTGCCGGATACAAAATTGTCCGGGACCCAGGAAATGCTTTTGAGGAGAACAGCTATTTCGTTTCCGAAGTCAAAATGCTTGAAGATGGCGATTCCACATCTACAGGACTAACGAAGGGCTTCCGTAGCTCGCGGGACTGTGCTAATGCCCAACGACTCGATGCAGGGTCACATTTGTATTTGGCTGGAAGTGTAAAAATCAGTTGTGCAATGTTGAGAGTCCCTCAAGAGAAGATCATTCTTTTCTTTAAGTGTAGTTTTAGGTTGAAAGTGAGCGCAAAAGCATAAAAAAAAATTACCTTTTAACATAAAAGGCTAGGACCCCAGGCACATTTACAATCACAAAGGCACAAGACTATGAAAGAAAGGTCTGCACCTGGACAACGGAGGCATCACCCAGCAGATGGAACCAATTAAAAGTTAGCAATTCTTAACCAGCAATTAACAAAAAAAGAGGTGGGAAAAAAGAAGGGGAAGGACATTTTAACATCGTTTACACACTCGGCACCCCGACAGAACTGCGTCCCACGGTACGGGAGAAGGTGGTGTTCACAACCACCACCCGCCTCGGACAAAACAGTTCAGGGCGTCTCTCTACCCAACCCAGCTGAAACCCAGGTCTCGCCTGACAGCTCAGGTTAGAGTCCTTGTCTCCCCCGCTCTCCCATGCAAAAGTTATTTATACTTAATTGCACGTGACGAGTACAGAAAAAAGGCAGGGAAACAGGCGAAAACGCCGCTTTCACCTCCGCGAGCGTGGGGCAGGGCGCCCGAGCGAGCCCTCCGTCCCCTCGCCGCTCCAACTCGCTCGCCAACAAAGAGCCGAGAGGGTTCAGGCCGCGGGAACACAACGCGACCCGGCGGCGGGTGTGACCCAGCCGAGGGGAGAGGTGCGACACCGGCCGTACGCCCCTGTCTAGACGCCAGCGACAGCCAAGGATATGAGGAGCCGGGGCAGGACAGTCGGCAGTTCCCGGCGGCACAGCTCCTCCGGCCAGCTACTTAATTCCTCCAGGGGCACGGCACTCGCCGCGCTCGCGCGCTCCTGAGACATGCTTTCGCTCAGGAGCTAACTTCCAAACACTCCCGCCACCGCCGAGAACGGAAGCGCCGCCGTCCCGGCAGGCCTTGCGCGTCCCCGCCGGCGCCAGAACCATAGAGAAGAAGCGGGCTGCCGTCCTTGCTGAGCCCGGGCCCCGCGCTGCTTGGGCGGAAAAAAAAAAAAAACGGGCTCGTCTGGCCCTCGGAGGACTCGACTCGCTGGTGCGCGCTCTGATTAAGGATCCTCCAGCCGGACGTCGGGTTTCGCTGCGCTGGGAGCTGGTAACTGGCCGGCTGCTTGCGTCCTGAGATCTGGATCGCTGTCAACGTTACATCCAGGCGCTTTAGGGAGGTGAGGGCCGAACGTCCCCAATTGCCAACCCCGGTCCCAGAGGGCTTTGAGATTGCACATCTGGGGTGGGGTGTGCCCGGGACCTGCAGCGAGTACAAAAGGGCGCGTCCCTACCCATTTAGCCGTGTGACCCTGCCTTGTACCTCTTGTGTACTGGGAATAAAGACCCCACCTGCCAGAACTGTGCGATTTGAAGCGGATCTAGCACCGTAGATACAGAGAAGAATCTCAGTAAAAATGCTTCCACTTTCACAGGTCTCTTCCAAACGTTCACTGCCCTTATTTTGTGTTTGTTCTACCACCGAACTGACCCTTACCGATTACTCCAAAAGCACCCCAGTCCCATCCACTTGGGGCTTCTCGTCCCTCCTAAGTGCAGTGAGGTCAGTTGGGTGAACTTGCGTCAAAGCAGACCCATGCAAGCTTTTGCAGGGCTACCCATTTACCAAGGTAAACTCTTGGACCCCTGTTATTTGAAACAGGAGCAGACAGCAGTTGACTCACCTGGAGTTTAGCGGGTGATATGTTTGGGCAGCGTCATGGCAGGTGACAGATGCCAAGTAACTAGGCTTGTCATTTCCTGCCCGAAAATTTTGGACTTTACATTTTTACGTCTAGTTGTTGTTGCTGCTCTTGATCTTTTATTTGTTTTTACTCTTAATTCTCTTCTCCAGCTTTCTACCCTTGAGGGGTGGGTGTGATTCCCAGTCTTTTTTATCTTCCTCACAAATTTTATAGAAAAAGCTGCTGAGTGGAGGGCAGGGTTTACTGTTTAATATTATAAGGGAATATGTCATTTTGCTTTTTAATAACAATTTTATTTCTTCTTTCTCCAGAGGTAAACTGAAAGAAAGGCAGACACCTCTAAGAAGTCATTTGGAAACACCTCTAAATATTTGTAACTGTGTATAAGCAGCTAAAGAGAAATTGACCCAAACAAAACTGCATGCATAACTGAGGCAGGTTTATGATCCTGTCTTCACTTCTGTGCAGGAGCTGAGGAGTCTTTCTTCGAATTGAAAAATTGCATGAGGATGACTTTTCAATTTAATTTCACTATAGAAGACCACCTGGAAAATGAATCAACAGCCCTTGGAGATGGAGCTTTGACCCTGAACTCCTCAAAAGAGGCTTCAGTCTCAGAAAGTCAAAAAGGCAAACATAGGGACACAGGCTGTTCTAGAGAACAGTGTGACTGCCCTCGGGATCCCTTGGGGATCCCTGAGTCAGTGGGAAATGCAGCTCCCTCTCAGGACCCAGACAGCTCCCTCGATGCAGCCAACAGCTCAGGTAACTTGGAGCCTCCTGAAGAACAGCCTTGCTTGAGACTTGCCAAAGAGCATGCCGTGCCTGAAGATGTACAGGAAGTGATAGAAAATAAAGTCCTAGAAACGTTACCAGGTCTCCAGCACATTAACATGTGGGTCTTGAAAACCATCTTGGTGAAAGAGAACTACCCTGGAGAAAACATTGTTTCAAAAAGCTTTTCTTCTCACTCTGATCTGATCACTGGTGTTTACGAAGGAGGCTTAAAAATCTGGGAATGTACCTTTGACCTCCTGGCTTATTTCACAAAGGCCCAAATGAAATTTGCGGAGAAAAAAGTGTTGGATCTAGGCTGTGGATCAGGGTTGCTGGGTATAACTGCCCTCAAGGGAGGGGCCAAAGAAGTTCATTTTCAAGATTATAACAGTATGGTGATTGATGAAGTAACCATACCTAATGCAGCAGCTAACTCCACTCTGGAGGGTGAAGAAAGTGATGGAGACCAACCAGATGTGAAAAGGTGCAGGAAATCAAAAGTAGCACGAGAACTCTGTAAGTGCCGCTTCTTCTCTGGAGAGTGGTCTGAGTTTTGTGAGCTGGTACTAACCAGTGGAAAAGTCTTTGAAAGATATGATCTCATTCTCACCTCAGAAACCATTTACAATCCGGATTACTATGGTTCTTTGCACCAGACGTTCCTTAGGCTGTTACATAAAAATGGACGGGTGCTTTTGGCCAGCAAAGCACATTATTTTGGTGTAGGAGGAGGTATTCATCTCTTTCAGAAGTTTGTAGAAGAAAGGAATGTGTTTGAGATTAGAACACTTGAAATAATTGATGAAGGACTGAAAAGATTCCTAATTGAAATGACTTTTAAGTACCCTAGTTAATGTCCACAGAGGGACATTAACTGAGGGAAATAAAATAACCAACAACTTGTTTTGAATGTTTAATTTCTGCTTTGCTGTTTTGTTTTGTTTTTTTTTTCTGAAATTAGGATTCAGTGCAATATACGTACTGGATGTCTGTTAACTAGGTACTTTGAATATCATCTTGCTTAATATTTATACCCTTATTGAGGCATATAGATCATCCTCGTTTTAATAACGATCACAATAGCTAACAGTTTTCTATGTGCAGGACAGAAGAGCTGTACATGTATTAACACTGAGTAGTCATTAACAGCCCTGGATTCAGCTACAATTCAGGCCAAAATTAGGCTGTACCTATTATATCCTTTTTATAGATAAAGAAGGGAGACTCAGACTCGAGGAAGTAATTTGACTCCCTCACACTTCTGACCTTGAACCAGAACCCATACTGACATACCGAGGTCTGTCTAAAAGCTTTACTCTTCCCACCACTCCGGGGGCCTCAGCCTGACTGCGGCCTGGTTTTCATCACAAATATTTCTTAGCACCCTCTTATTATTCTGAAATGAAAGCCACAGTTGAACTTATACACATCATTAAAAATGGTATACATTATATATGAATCCCTAATGTACATAGCTATATATATATGTCATATATAATTACATGAAGAAAGTCATTTATAATCAAATAATTTGCATCTCACCAGGTAAATGCACAGGTGTAGCTACACAGAAGACATGTGGTAATGAGATGTTTACACCGCAGGTACATTAGTATAAATGGCACAGCTACAACTCCAGCCTGCCTCCTAGATAAAGCAGAAGGGGCCCGGAGACGGGGGCTGGCTCATTGAGGAGGGACAAATTGGATAGAGTCCCATGACAATAGACAGTATTGATGATTTTGAGGCAATTAGGTACCTCTCAGTTCTCTGGGATGAATTAGACTCCCAAGAAGGTGTCAGCCAGGCCTGTTCAGGAGTAGATGGGACACAGGCCCCGTCCCACACAGGGTCTCAGCACAATCTCGCTCCGTGGGGGCGGGGGGGTGGTCCCCTGAAGACAAGAGTCCGGCACAAGCCCAGTCCTGGGAACTAGATACCCTAGGGTAACAGGCAGCCCAACGGGGACACACCTGCCCAAGGAGCTGGTAGCAGAAGAGACTTGAGACACGAGTTACAGCCATGAATCCAGGAGGAATGTGCCCAGTACACTTTCCTGTGCAAAAAGTTTAGCTCAACCATTCAAAGAGGCACACTTTTGTGATGGCAACAAACTTTGGAGTCCAATGCCTTGGGCTAAAGTTCAGTTTCCCCATCTGTAAGACAGGGTTTACAGTAACAGTAGTTCCCTAACAGTTCTTTTAAATAATACTCGTTAATGTCAGACATGTATTATGGTTCCTTTCACACAGCTCCTATGCATAAATGGAAATTATTATTTCCAAGAATCTCCATAATAGTCATCCTGTTTTCTCGATCTAATAGGAAGCCTTGATCACTTCTGTTAAAAATTAGGCGTGGCCCTGCCAGCGTGGCTCAGCTGGCTGGGTGTAGTCCCATAAACCAAAAGTCATGGGTTGGGTTTCCGGTCAAGGCACGTGCCTGGGTTTCGATTTCGATCCCCAGTTGGGGCGCATGTGAGAAGCTACTGATCAATGTTTCTCTCCCTCTCTCCCTCCCTTCCCCTCTCTAAAATCAACAAGCATGTCCTCAGTTGAGGATAAAAAATATATATACTAGGTCCATGCCTTCCCAGTTCAGAATTTGGATAAACAAGTTAACTTCCAGGCTGGACTCAGCCCAGCACCAACCCCCTACACTCTGCCTCCACACACACCCTCCCTCCCGCTCCCCCCTCCCCTGCTCCAGTTCCACTTCCAAGTTTCTAAGCTGTTCTTTTTGGACATGCCGGCTTTTCGGATCATTAGGGATGAAGAAGAGCACATCTCGTAAAGTTGCAATAAAAGCTTTCTTCTAAAAACTTGGTCGACAGCCACGCTGTGCTCTGCCTTTGAACCTCCCTCTGTCACACGTGCCTGTACCCTTTGTTCCATGTCCACTGCCCTCGAGGGCCTTTCTGCCCATGGCTCAGAGATGGGGGCACCAGGAGCTGACAGGCTTCCCTGTGTCAAGCAGACACGGGTGACACACAGTGCCCTCGGGGGACATGGGGTCAGCCACTCACCGAGAGAGAGTTCACTTGTTCAGAGGAGGAAACACATCTTCACTTTCCAGTGCCCCGCACTGTGTCTTATTCGGGTGCTTCACGCACAGCTCTTTGAAAAAAGAGGAGTATCGAGGAAACTCTGCCACCGTGACCTGATTCTTTGCCCCCACTTCCATCAGAATTTCCTGAACGTCTCACCTCATGTTTACGGTGGCCCTGGGCTTGCTGATAGTGAGGCTTTTCCTTGGGTAAAGGTGCACCTTCAAAATCGCCGTCATCACCGTGCAGCCCTGCAGAGATGCTGCTCTGTGCCCTAAAATAACCTCTTGTTTCCACCCAGGGACACGGCTGCTGTTCCACCAGGAGGGCTGGGGGAAGCCGGGTACACCAGCTCTTATCTCACAGGCCGGGCTTCTGTCTTCCCCATTTCTGTCTTCCCCAGGCCTTAACCCGGACCTCAGAGGATCCTTACCAGTAGGCTAATCCTCTGCAGAGAAAGTTGCCAAAGGACAGTGCCTTTTCAGGAGAAGGGTTAATACTCTATTGGAAAGAAACTAGGTGAAAATTACAATAATAGCAAACAGCTTGGTAACCTCGGTGTTGCTCAAGAAAGTGGGGCATCTTACCCCCACAGAACAGGGTAAGTGACCAGTACTCTTCCGATCTTTCCCGTACAACACAGGAAGTGCTGTTGCTGTCCTTTTCCCTGGGGTACTTACTGATGGGACAGGAGGCCAGAAGGGCCCCCCTTGGCCGGCAGGTCTCAAGCCTCCACAGCAGAACCAGGTGTACTCAGGTGCAGCACCCCTGCGGCTCCCCTCTATCCTCAGGGCAGATTCAGCTCTATTTCAGCAACATGCTGGGGCAAGTAGAACCAGGCTTGGCCCCTCCACTCTTCTTGGTAGCCCTGTGGCTTAGTCCTACTAACTTCCACCACTTTCCGCTGAGAAGAGAGAGGAAAACGGGCAATAAACTGATGAATATCCAGAGGACCATGGGACACCCACCAAGTACAGGAAGCAGGGGCTGTAAGAGACTGGTCTTCCCTTCCTTTTTTTCTCTCGAGGTGATTTACAACCTCCATTGGGGGCAATGAGGCGGGTGAGATGGGCAGGGCAGCCGGGGAGCTCAAAGGAAACATTTGAACATTTGGGAAGGGGGTGCGCGGGGTTAGAGCCGCATAGGCAAGTATTCCCATGTGACCTCCCTGCCCCCTGGCCACCCCCCCCACCGGCACCCCTCCCACACCCCCACCCCTGGACCTGCAGTGAATGTGACCCAGGTGAGCCCTGGGTCAGAGGGCTATGGATGCCCATCCCCATCACCCGACCCAAGACTCTTAGAGGTTCTTCAGGTTCCTGGCCACGCAGCAGGCACGGCACAATTCTGAAAGCCTCCTGATGTACCGGGTCGGCCACATCAGCCTAGTGGGGCTCTGGCATTTTTTCCAGCCTGCTCTGAAGTCTCCCACGGGCAAGGTCCGACTCCTGGTCCCAGTGTAGTAGACCTGGGTCGTTCCACCAGCCCGGTCACCTCTCAGATCCAGGACTACAGAGAAGTCAGTGTGCCTCAGAATGTGTTCACAACAAAGCCCTATGCTCTGAAAAATATATTTAGCCCAAGAGGCAAATATTTTAAAAACTTATCCTCTTTCTTTTCAAGGCCTGTCCAAATTCTATGCATGTGTCTAAAATGTCCCAGAACTCAAAATTCTTCAGCTATTCGAGGCTGAGTAGCTTCTGGTAAATTTCTGTAAACTGGATTCTCAACTTGTTTTTTAAAGAGCATGAAATAGAGTGTTTGGGCGGGGGCGTATTTTTTAGGGGGGGATTTGTGTGAAAAGTTAAAGCCCAGATGCCCACCAGCACCCGGTGGGGCACTGACACACCACACCCCATCGACCAGTCTCCCTGCCAGCTTTTTGATTATCATTGCTTTTGCAGGCTCTGCTTCAGCATCTTCAGTGAGAGCCTCATTTTCAGACTGGCTTTCCTTCCCTGAGCCTTCCTGTTCAGCTGAGCTCTGTTTCCTGTTGCTTTGCTGTTTCCAAGCTTCTCCAGGATTTTTACAATAAAAACCATAAAAGATTCTCTCTTCTAAGGAAAATACCTCAGAGAAATATTTTCTGGGAAGAGTGGCACCAATGTTTCTCATGGTCTAAATGTTAGTTCCTCTAATAGGAAACATGTTCAAGCCTGGATTTGAAACAGGAGACCACCGTTCTCTTAACTTTGTAGCTGTTTTGTTTTGTTTTTGCTTTTATTTTTGTTTTGTTTTGTTTTTCTTCATTTTCCCAGAGTTATCGCATTTCTCCCAGACCTTTACGGAACAGGTGCAGTGAATAGATGCATCTCCAAGTGTATTTGACTTCCATGTGTCCCTTTTACCGTGACTTCTGCATTTCCTTTGTCTGAATCAAGGACTTCATCAAGTCTAATTTATGAAGGGTCAGAGATTAACTAATGGGAAACAGCACAATAGGTAACTGATAGCTTTGGACCTAAGTCTCAGAAGGAGAGAGAGTTATAAAAGCAAAACCACACCAACAAACAGAGTCTGGAGGCTGAGAATGGGAAGAGAGAGGTGAAGAATGATAGAGACAAATATGGAATTATATTTATTAAAATTTAGAGCAGCAGAAAGAGTTCCAGGAGAGGTAAGACGGTGGAGCCCCAGGAAAAAGACCAGATAATCAGGGAGTCAGGGGGTTGCCTGGAATTCACACAACCGTTGAACTTTTAAACAGGTGACTGGAGGTGCGGTTTCTGGTGACTCAGGGCAGTGAAGACAACTGAGGGACAGGGTTATGTGACTAAGGTAAGAGGACCAGAAGCATTTGATGGCAGTTCAGGTGACCTTGCTGTTCTTCTAGCACACAGGTGGCAAACACAAGGCCCGTGGGCCAAATCCAGCCCTCCACCGTGTTTTATCCAGCCCAGCACCTGTTAAGGAGTAGTCTCATTTACACAGTCCTAAAATTACATTCAGCCCTTTGAAAGCAACCACAAGACTGATGTGGCCCCCGGTGAAAATGAGGTTGACATCCCTGTCCTAGCAGTTCACCCCAGGTGGAGTTTTGTTTTATGGGACAACACTGGGAGCTTTATAGCCAGAATGACCCCCCATCTCCATTTGCCTGAGACAGTCCCAGCTGTTGGTTGTAGCGACCCTATAGCACTCTCCTTAACCTTATAATGTTGTGGGATAAATCACAATTAAAATCATGCAGTAGATAAATACTAACTTTCAGGTTTAGTCTTTTAAAAACCTACACCCAAGATTCCAGGAAAATGCTGCCTTCCTATCAGTGAAGCTGGTCACAGACCCCCAAGCACAAAGCCTTGGATTTCACTGACTGCACAGAACGATCAACCTGTGAGGTGCGGTTATTTCCAGTTAGAAAGTGACTGCGACATACTCGGGAAACTGGGCTCAGGCTGCATCTTCTTTGGGCCCTGCCAAATAGGCTGCATCTTCTTTGGGCCCTGACAAACAGGGAAGCCATGGAAACCCTACAGCCCAAGAGAGCCGAGCAGCATTTTGGGCATCTCACACCAACGTGTTGTGACTTCCTGTTGCTTCTTAATCACTAAGCATCTGAGAACCAGCAGCACAGAGCAAACAGAGGCATTGGAGGAAGCAGCGGGTAGTAGAGGAAGCATTGATGGAAAGGCCACTGGAATCGAGGTGGGCAGGGCTGAGTCCAGTCCCAACTCGCGCTCAGTAACTCTGATGATGCCCTCCATCGCATGACTGCGGTCTCTCTAGTAGTTTCCTCTTCCATGAAATGCTGGGTATTTGTTCTGTGTATTCCCCACTGAGTGTATCCCCACTGAAGTTTCAAACGCACCATTCAGCGTACATTGAAATTTTCTGCACATCTGTGACATTGGTCTTACCGAAAACCACTGTTCTGAATCCACATTTCCTCTTCGTTCCCCTATTGGACTAACATGAACTTTCCCAGTGCTGCCGCTGCCATTACTTAGTCAATTGCTTCCTTTGTTTGTCTCTCTCCATCTCATCAGGAGTTTCCCCAGGTCACCCAGTACTAACTTGATGGGGCCAAGACGTTCAACTCATACTACCAGGTACACTTCCCAGCTCCATCTCACCTCTTCCCTCATGAAAATCTTGAATAGCTTTCTATTGTCAAAGACTGTGGTCACCACAGTGGGTAGAAGACACCTCCCTGTAGTACAGGGGAAAAAAGTTAGACTGCGCACATGTATCAGCTTTTTACCCAAAGCAGAAGACACTGATTCTTGATACACCAGGAGGTCAGTACAATCCCTAATATTCTGCCAGCATAGCTGACTCTGTCTTTTTTTACGTTGCCTCAGAACTGCAGGGACTGCATCCACAGGAAAAAGGACTCAGGAAGTCTTCAGAAAGAAGGGGTAAAGGTGGGGTCGCCATGGAAGACTTTCTGGGGGAAATTTTGAGGACTTGGCGCCAGCACCCTGCCTTTAACAGAGCTCTGGAGAAAGCCTAAGCGCCTGAGAAAAGGGCCTGTGTTTTCTGATACCACTCCTTTACCCCAAAATTGTCAGTAGCTCTCTGTTGTTTCAAGGATAAAGTTCAAATCTCTTAATATGCATTCAAGGCTTGCCTTTAGCCAAAACCACAATTTCCATCCTGTTTAAGGGACGCTGCTGTAACTGTTCCTCTTAAAGCAATCTTTCATGAGCAGGGGTTACTCATCCTGGCCCTGGCCAGGTGGTTCAGTTGGTTAGAGAGTCGTCCTGATAAGCCAAGATTGCAGGTTCCATCCTTGGTCCAGGCACATACAAGAATCAACCAATACATCAATAAGTGCAACAACAAATTGATGTTTCTCTCTTTCTCTCTAAAAATCAATCAATAAATTTTTTTTAAAACACATTACTCACCCTATTATGGCTACTTGAGCTTCCTATTTGTCTCTTTAAAATTTTAATTTTTTCAGTTTTATTGAGATATAATTGACATATAGCACTTAAGTATAAACTTAAGGTGTACATAATGACTTGAACTGCACACATTGAGAAATGATTACCACAAGTTTAGTTAACATCCATGATCTCGTATGGCTACCAAAAACCAAAAATTAGAGAAAGAAAAGAAGAAAATGCTTTTCCCTTGTGATGGGAACTTTTTAGGATTTACTCTCTTTTTTAAAAAATATATTTTATTGATTATGCTATTACAGTTGTCCCATTTTGCCCCCTTAACTCCCCTCCACCCTGCATACCCCCTCCCACCCACATTCCCCCACTTTAGTTCATGTCCATGGGTCATATATATAAGTTCTTTGGCTTCTACATTTCCTATACTATTCTTACCCTCCTCCTTTCTATTTTCTACGTAGCATCTATGCTATTTATTCTCTGTACCTTTTCCCCCTCTTTCCTCCTCCCACTCCCCTGCTGATAACCCTTCCTGTGATCACCATTTCTGTGGTTCTGTTCCTGTTCTCCTTGTTTGCTTAGTTTGCTTTTGTTTTTGTTTTAGGTGTGGTTGTTAATAATTGTGAGTTTGCTGTCATTTTACTGTTCATACTTTTATCTTCTTTTTCTTAGATAAATCCCTCTAACATTTCATATAATAAGGACTTTGTGATGATGAACTCCTTTAACTTGACCTTATCTAACAAGCACTTTATCTGCCCTTCCATTCTAAATGAAAGCTTTGCTGGATAGAGCAATCTTGGATGTAGGTCCTTGCCTTTCATAACTTGGAATACTTCTTTCCAGCCCCTTCTTGCCTGTAAGGTCTCTTTTGAGAAATCAGCTGACAGTCTGATGGGAACTCCTTTGTGGGTGACTGTCCCCTTATCCCTTGCTGCTTCTAGGATTCTCTCATTCATTTTATTCTTGGGTAATGTAATGATGATGTGCCTTGGTGTGTTCCTCCTTGGGTCCAACTTCTTTGGGACTCTCTGAGCTTCATGGACTTCCTGGAAGTCTATTTCCTTTGCCAGATTGGGGAAGTTCTCCTCTATTATTTGTTCAAGTTAAGTTTTCCACTTGTTGCTCTTCCTCTTCCCCTTCTGGTACCCCTATAATTTGGATGTTGGGACGTTTCAAGATGTCCTGGAGGTTTCTAAGCCTCTCCTCCTTTTTTTGAATTCTTGTTTCTTCATTCTTTTCTGTTTGGTTGTTTCTTTCTTCCTTCTGGTCCACACCATTGATTTGAGTCCCAGTTTCCTTCCCATCACTATTGGTTCCCTGTACATTTTCCCTTATTTCACTTAGTGTAGCCTTCATTTTTTCATCTAATTTGCAACCAAATTCAACCAATCCTGTCAGCATCCTCATTACCAGTGTTTTGAATTGTGCATCTGATAGGTTGGCTATCTCTTCGTTGCTTAGTTGTATTTTTTCTGGAGCTTTGATCTGTTCTTTTGTTCAGGCCATTTTTTGTCTTGATGCACCTGCTACGTAGTGAGGGGTGGAGCCTTAGGTGTTTACCAGGGCGGGGCAACCTATGTCACTGGGTTGTGATGCTGCATGTGGGGGAGGGGTCCAAGAGGGAACAATGGCACTTACTGTGCTCTCTGCCAGATTTTAGTCACTTCCCCTGCTTCCCACAAGCAAACTGGGCCCTTTTGGTGCTGATTCCCAGGTGGATGGGCTCATGTACGTTCTAGGACCCTGTGGTCTCTCCAACAAGCTCTCCTGTGAGGCTGGGCGTCTCTCCCACTGCTGCCTCCACCCTCACAGGTATTTTCAATTGGTGGTTTGAAGCTTTATTTCCCTATGCTGGGACTCTGGGTTGCGCGGTCTGCCTCATTCCCCAGTTGTTCCTCCTGGTTTATCCGCACGTGAAAGTGGGACTGCCCAGTCCACAACCCACCACCTCGCCAGGTCTGCCAGCTGCAGCCTTGTCACGAGTTCTCTCCGCCCAGCTGCCCATCTCCGCCCCTCCTCCAGGTCTGAATGAATGTGCCTTCTTTAACTCCTTGGTCATTGTACTTCCATACAATTCCATTTTCCGTCAGTTCTGGTTGTTTTTGTTTTTAAATTGCTGTTGTCCTTCTTTTGGTTGTGCGAGGAGGTACAGTGTGTCTAACTATGGCTCCATCTTTAGGGTTTACTCTCAACAACTTTTTCATACACCATGCAACAGTATCAACTATAATCATCATGTTGTGCATTACATCCCCAGCACTTATTTATTTGACCCCTGCCTCTGGTAACCACAAATCAGATCTCTTTTTCTATGAGTCTTTTTTTTTCAGACCAGTAAGATCATCATGGAGTATTTGTCTTTGTCTGACTTATTTCACTTGGCTGATATGTCCTCAAGGTCCTTGCATCTTGCTGCTTTGCTCCCTTCTTATGGTTGCATGGTATTCCATTACGCGTGCACACATGAGTATTTTTGTATGTGTCACACTTCCTTTATTCCGCCATCTGTGGAAGGGCATTTAGGTTGCTTCCGTATCTTGGGTACTGTAAATAATGCTGCAGTGAACACAGGGATGCAGGCATTCCCTCTTTGACATACGATTTGTTTTCCTTGAGGTATATTCCCTAAAGCAGAATTGCTGGACCATATGATCATTCTATTTTTAATTTTTTTTGAGGACCCTTCATACTGTTTTCCTTTTCTCTCTTTGATTTTTAACATTTCTACTCTTCCTTCAAGGTCCACCTTGAACCCTGCCTCCATGAAGCCTACCCAAACCCTGCGACCCATAGTGCTTGCTAGTTTCTCTGAGCTTCCCTGGAATGTGTGTTTGTGACTCTTACCACTTAAATAAAAGGCTGTACAGTTAGCATGGCCATGCACTCTACCATCCAAACTGGGACACTTGAGAGTGAAATAAAGCAGTTTTAATGATTTTTCCTTGAAACCAGGTGTCAACAAGGAGTGGTCTGGCCACACTAGGACCTTCCTAGTGAAGTTTTAATGTCTTCAAAGTCAGAATCACATGTTTTAAGTTCTTGTATTAGCTGGTGCTTCACCTGTAATAGGCATTTGGTAAGTATTGCTGAATGGTTTCATTAATTTGTGGAAATGGGGCCCTGGCTGGTGTGGCTCAATGGATTGAGTGCTGGCCTGTGAACCAAAAAGTCACTGGTTCAATTCCCAGTCAGGGCATATGCCTGGGTTGCTGGCCAGGTCCCCAGTAGGGGGTGCATGAGAGGCAACCCGACACTGATATCTCTCTCTTTTTCTCCCTCCTTTCCCCTCTCTCTAAAAATAAATAAAATCTTTTTCAAAATTTGTGGAAACATTCAGAATCACCAGATTAGATATTATTTCTATTATCATTTACATGCAAAAATAATCAAGTTGGATAAAACTGTAGTCCTCTAATACAAGAAGGAACAAAACATTGAGCCAAGCAAACAAATAGCCGTCCTTCTCTCAAATCCCATTCCAAAGTTAGCAAAAGGCTGAGAGATGTGAAGGGCCGATAAGGGGAAACCTGAGTCATTTTCTTGTTTAGATTATGCTTCATGAGGGGCTCTCTTGGCCCAGTTTCATTCCAGGGGGAGGCAGGGCAGCCACACTGTGGTCACAGTGAGCCTTCACCTGACGCCAACAGACACAGACCACCGATGCGGTGATCCTGCACTCGGGGCTTTGACCCTCAGCTGGAATATGAGGTGGGCACATGACTTTACCTTCCCTTCTCCTTCCAATGATTGGCTAGTTGTCTGAACCCTATCTCGGTGCACACTTTCATTGCCTATTCCTGTACAAGTCTTAAATTATTGTAATCAGTGTGCCTTTATAGTGTAATTTTATCTATCACACAAGATTTTCCTTGCTCTTTCCTTTTCAAATCTTTTTGTGGGGCAGAGGGTATGGTACGTATTAGTCACTCTTCTTATATGTTTGTTTTTTTCAGGTAAACTTTGTAATCATTCTAATGATTTATAAACAATGCTTTTGTTATTGGGTTGATAGTTTATTAAATATGTAGCTTAATTTGGAGATAATTGGAACACTTAGAATATTAAATGTTCCAACTCAGTATTATGGCATATCTCCCTACTTATCCAAGCTTTCTCTTAAAGTCATTATTAACATTTTTCATTCTGTATCTTAGTAGCTGCATGACATTGGACCAGTTAGCTAACTGGTTTTGAGCATCAATTTCTTCATTTGTAAAGCAGAGATCATAAAACTAACTTTATGGATTCGTTGTGAGGACTAAATGAACTAACATGTGCCACGCATCTACTCAGTTCCATGCCTAGCCTGATGCACAGAATGGATATTCAACAGGTGTTTGTTAAATAAATATTATCAACAGAGAGTGACAATCCTCTCAAAGTCAACCACGAGTGGTTTTGCCTCGAGCTTTCTGAAAGAAGAGGACAATTCCATCTGAGATGAAGGTTGACAAAGCAGCTTTGGATCTGGAGTCAGGTATCGTGAGTACACAAAGGAGTCAGAGAGGGAGGCTGACCATGTGGAGGTGGCTGCGCAGATGGCATGACCAGAGGGGACCCAGGAACCCCCTGTCCACATTTCCTCCCCAATCCCCTGCTCAAAGGACATGAAATGAAGTAGGGAGCCTGCCACAGGGTCAGAGTTCTCCCCTCGGGATCCCTTTGGAGATACAATCACGTCAGGACACTGAGGCTTCTGTGTACATTATTTTTATCAAGTCACTTTTTCTGTGGAGGTGAGACCCAGGGACCACGATAACTCTGGTGCCTATGGAAGGAGATGACATAGACACATACCAGAAAAAAAAAAAAAAAGGAAGAAGGAACATACCTAAACATAATAAAGGCCATATATGACCAAAAAAAAAAAGGGAAAAGGGACTGCCAACATTAGTTATGTTTGCATGACATTTTCCCTGGTAGTTACTCTGAGAAAGGGAGCCCATTTGCAGATTTAAAAAAAAAAAAACTCTCGTTTTCAGTTCAGGGTATTTCCTATTAGTCAGTCATAATTGTGGTTTATAAATCCAGCAACTCTCCAGAGGCTAGCGGGCCTCGGTGAGTTTATGAATCCAACAATTTCAGGAACAAAGGGTGGAGAAGGAAGGCACAGCAGACCAGCAGCCTGGGGGAGACAGCGAACCGCCTGCGTCTTAGTCATCGAGGACCGCTGTCTGACTGCTACGGAAAGTGTCTTCTCAAAAAAATCTGGTTTGAGAATTGTCTGTCCATTGTCTGGACCAGTCAACTGTATTAACCATTTCCTTGCAACCAAACAGAGTTCTGGGAACAGTAATCCTGTGAGACTCTGTGAACCTTGGAACATTTATTCCACACAGGGCTTCAAGCTTTTTATCCTGAACAGGAAGCAATTTTGCAAAATATTAGCCATCACCAATGAAACACCAGAAGTTTTCCACTAGAAACATGTTGATATCAATGATCACATTTTAAAATTCTGAGCAAACAATCTGAATCCAATTTTCCAGGGACTCTTCTAGCATATTACACTGATGTTTCACTGACATCAAAAACCAAAAATCTACAGCCTCCTGTCCCCAAAGTTGCTTTATTTCTGTTACCAGGGTCCCCGTCTTAACAAATCACAAGTCATCCATCCATCCATCCTTCAAGTCATTCTCAAGAAGAACTGAGAATGCACTTAAGAACATAGCTGTATGCTAGGTGGTATAAATGTATGAAAAGAAAGATAAAATACTATTTCCCATCTCAAAATATTTACATTTCCCATGGGAAAGAGAAAATATAGTAAGATTCCATGTCTCTGTTTCCCTTTTACAGAAAAACATCTCTAAAATATTGTTTCTGCTTGTAGGTTACCTGTCTTCACTGTTCATTATTTCCCCAACCTATCCTCATTGGGAGTCTGTCTCACCAGGCCACTCAAAGTGCTCGGCATTCACATTTCAGAATTCCACGGTCACTTTCCTGTCCTTAGATTACTCCACTGGCCAGCAATGACAACTGCCTTGTGTTAACCCTCCCTTCTCTTGCCTTCTACACCTGTGCCTTCCTGCTTTTCCTCCCTGCCCCATGCACTGCTCAGCTCCGATTCATCTGACAGCCACTGAACGCACTTGGAGCTCGGGGAGGCCTAACTGCTTCTGTATCTCAGCCTCCTCAGAGTAGCTCATCCACCGCCATGGCTTCAGATACCACGCATGTGCCAATGACTCGCACATTATTTTCTCTATCTCTTACCTTTTCACAGAGCCCCACTCATATGCAACCACCTGCTTGAAATCTTCACTTATGCCTTTAGTTGGCCTCTCAAAATTAGCTTGGCAAAACATAGCTTGCGATGATTGTTCTCCTTCCCAACCTCCTCATCTTAGTCCACAGTGCCCAGGTGTTCAGTTGTCCAGGCGCAAACCTGTAACTTCCTCCCTTTTCCCTGCTCCCACATGCGGTCCCAACTGGGCCTTAAATACAGGCTACTTTTGTTTCTTTCTACTGCTACAATACAAATTTAATCCTAGTCTGGGCTGCTGAGACAGCCCCTAACTGATTTCACTCCTCGCTCTTTGTAACTAAGTCTTCATAATTATTTTTTTAATATAAAGAAAATCTCCCAACCTAGCTTCAAAGCTCTAATGGTTTTCAGATGCCATTGGGATAAAATCTGGTTTCCATAACATGACCCTCACAAGCTCTATCTTCCTGCCCTGCGGATGGTTCCAGCGTAGCACGTCCCACTCTCTCTCCCTGCTCGTACACCACAGGCGCACTGTCCTCCTCCCAGTTCCCCAAGGAGGCGGAGCTTGCTCCCACCTCGGGGCATTGGCACTTCCTTTTCACCCTACGCTTCTGCCCCCCCTCTTCACACACCTACCTTCTTGGTATCTTCCAGGTCTCAGCTTAGCAGTGGTCATCACCGCAGAGACCTCTTCTAACCATAAAGTCCAGCAGCCTTCCTTCCCTCACTTGGCCATGCAGTCCATGGCTTTTGGTTGGTTTTCCTCACTGCAGGCATCGCTGCCTGAAGTCACCCTGACCCATTAGGTGTTTCATATTTGTCTCCCTCTCCCTCTCTGGAATGTCAGTTATGTGAGATCTGGGACCTTATCTGTCCTGTGCACTGCTGCCTCCTCGGTGCTCAGCATGGCGCCTGCACAGAAAATTTGGTATTTGGTATTTGTTGAGTGAGTGAATGAGTGAGTGAGTGAAAGACCCTCCGGCTGCTCCCAGTCGGGTTCAGGACAATGTCTAGGGTACTGCACAGGGCTTACGAGATGGTCCCTGCTTCCTCATCAAGTCTTATCTTTCACCTCAGAGACCTCCTCTGCACTCTCCTTGGCGTTGACCTTGTACTGTCACTATTTACCACTTCAGGACATTCGCACATGATTTCTCTTCCCTTGGGTGCTCTTCCTCCTCTGTGTCTGTCATTATCTGGCTCATTTCTATGTTTCAGTCTTCAAGTGGACTCCATTTCTTCTGTGGTGGCAGTTGCTCGTCTTCCCAAACTACTTCCTGTTCATAAGAGAAAGCTGAGAGTCTTATTTAGAAAGTTCACAGGTCTCCTTGTCTTCTTGGAATTGGGTGTTTCCATAAATGTCCATAACAAGAAAAATCTTGGTGGTTTTGAGAGAGACAATGGTATGACAATTCTTAATGAAGGCTTGTTTTAAACAGGCTCCTGCCATAGCAATCAGAAAACAGCCGTAGTGACTAACACAGTAATAAAAATGTGAAAGGTTAGGGCAAGCAAGGTGTTTCCTACGCAAACTGATGGCTTTTGGATGCTTACCGCTCTGTGTTTGGGCTGCTCAGCTCTCCACCACACAGTTTCTAGGGAGTGATCTTTTTTGGGAACTGGTCCCTAATCACCAAATTCCGTGAGCACATTTCTAAGTCAAAGACAGACATCTGATTAATTTAAAATGGGCAATCTCTTTGAACTTGAGAATGGGAATTTGTCATTTGTAAAAGATATTCCTTCCTGCAGGGCACACAACTGAGGGGGAGACAGTAAGCTGGTATCATCCTGCACACAAGTTCCTTCTGATCTTCCAAGTATCTTTCCTGAATGTCCAAATCGACCAGGCTGCCCCTGCTCGGCCTATGAACACCTCTCCCATCACAGAACTTGCTGCAATTAGAGTTCTTTCTCTGTGTGTTAGTCAGCAAGTAAAATCTCATCACAGTCATATTGACTGTAATCTGCTAAAGGCAATAACCTTATTCTGACTTGCATCTATAAATATTTATTGAATAAATGAGTTATTGAATGAAAATAAGCAGTAAACCAGTCAACATGGAATAACACGAGATCACCCGTGAGTAAATGTGAATCACAGAGTCAGAAGAATGTCCTGAAGTGCAGAATATGTAAAAGTCACTGTGGGGGGCGGGACAAGAACAGGGCCTTGGAGGCTGGATGCAGTTGGGTCACCGAGATGGAGACAGGACACGGCTCCCGGAGCAGTGGCAGAGGAGACTTGGGCCACAGGCCCAGCCCAGTGACTGGGCAACTACTACTGCCCCGGAACCCAGCTGAGGCCTGACTAGGGACGGCTCTGCTGCCCAGGCGAAGGAGTCAGAGCCTTTATCTTATATTAGCTCATGGAAAACCTTAAAAATCTCTGATCGTACAAGCAATATGCTGCCCATTCTATCCAAGGAAAACTCGTCCTGTCGTGGAGAGCGGGAGGTATTGGAAGGAGGAGGAACCTGGGGTAAGGAAATTGGCTGGGAACCTCTCATGAGGTGTGAAGGGAAGCCTCGGGTGAGGCAAGCAGCCTGGAGAGAGTATTTAGAGGGAGAGGAGAGCCGCCCGTGGTGGGAATGCAACTGGTTAGGGAGGTGATGACCCCGGTCCTTCCGTAAAAGAGTACACAGGCTGGATGTCCTGGTGGTCTTTGTGGACCCCTCTCCCACGTGCTTCATGTGCACTGAGTCTCCTGCCCTTCATCAGCTCTGAGTCAATGCTGTGGGAGTCTCACGGGTGGGGGTTCCCTGCCTGGTATGTGAATGCTTCAGGCACAGAGATGTGAAATAGACTAGCCAGTCACGTACAAGCAGGTCTAAACTGCCCAGTGCACTTGAACCCCTCCCTGTCACATTGGATTGGAAAGCACAGACCTTTCCCTGGTAGAGCTCTAGCCCTGGGTCTGGGGGAAGCTAGATTCTCTGTGTTTATGAAGCCACTTCTTCCCGCAGGGCGGACACTGCCGATCAATCGCATACGGCATACACAGTCTGCTGGCTTGGATCCGCTGTCAGTGACAATAACTTGTAGAATCATCCCTGAAAGTTGCCTAGGAATCCAGGTAATATTAATTGTGTCTTGGTGACTTGGTTATTAAATGTCTACATTAAAGATTCCTGAAGGAAATTTTCAAGTTGTTTGCGAGATAGGCCAGAGCATAGTTGTTTCTGGTCAGAGCGTTGGGAGTGTCACAGAACCTGAGAGTCACTGCTCACCGTTGGTACTCACTACACTCACCTCGGTAGGTCCACCCCTTGCTTCCAGACCAAGGCAGGCCTTCCTGATCCAGGTCTTCCTCGTCCAAAACATCCTTGGATCAGACGTTCAGAGACATGACTTAACACTCACCAGTTTGGCACTCTGAAATACAGTCCCCACCAGTGCTGAAAAGTAAAATAATAAAATGTGTAATGCAGAGAGTCAGGCGCCGATCTGTTCTTTCGTGTCTTCCTGATGGCCACCTCCTTCCTGGCATCCCTTCCGGTGGGGCGGCCAATTCCACCGCTGGTGAAAATGCTTTTGCTCTTAATATAAATGCTTATTAAGAAGTGGCTTATTGAAAAAAGTCACTAATATCATGTCCTTAGAGACAATATAGTGTGAAAGCTTGGCATAATTGTAGGTGAGGAAGCCAACCCAACTTTGTAACAATAGAGAACACATTCAGGAAACCCCCAATTTAAGCTCATTTCCAACCGGATTTGTTGAACTAGTGCTAAGGGACACTGGAGCCGATGGGAGTCAAAGTCATTTTTACTGTGATATCTGTCATTGCAGTCCAGGCTCCTTCAAGCTACTAGGACAGCCAACAACAGTCTCAAAGGTGGGCAACTCAGAGGACCGCAGCCCGAGACAGAGGAGGAAGAGAGGCCCGTCTCCTAGTTCTTCCTTCGAGCACAGCTCTCTTCCAATCTCATCTATTTTTCCCAGCTGTACGGGGTCCAGCTTCCACTTTCCTATGGACAGGAAGACACTGAACAGCCTGAGAAAGTGAGGCTGGAGGACTGGACATAATAGTTGGCAACAGAACCAACGAGTCTTCTAAGAAGCTTGCCCAGCCTTAGGCCAAGACACTTGCAAAATTTTCAGGAAAGAACTCACTCTGTCTTTTAATTCTTTCTGTATTTGCTTTCCATTGCTACTGTAATAAGTTACTGCAAATTTAGCATCTTACAACACGTATAGTTCTGTAGGTCAAAAGTCTGACTCAGGTCTCCCCGGCTAGAATCAAGGAGTTACAAAGCAGTGTTTCCTTCTGCAGGCTCTCGGGGAAGAGCCCTTTCCTTGCTCATTTGAGTCATTGATGGAATTCGGTTCCTTGTGGGTTTTGGATTAAGGGCCCTGCTTTCTTGCTTGCAGTCAGCCGACAGCTTTGCCCTCTTTCTCAAGGCTGCCAACATGCCTCGGTTTATGGCCCCTTCCCTCCAAGTTCAAAGCCAGCAACAGTAGGTATACTCATTCTCTCACTTTGAATCTCCTCTCCTTTTCCCCCCAGCTCATCTTTTCATTACCCTAGTCAGGAAGCATTCTCTGCATTCGAGGTCTCATTAAATTGATTGGGCTCACTATATCCAGGATGATCTCAAGGTTTGTGCCCTTAATCCTATCAGCAAAGTCCCTTTTGTCATGTGAAGTAACATACATGCATGTTATAAATTCTGGGGACTAGAGTTTGGGTGCTCCCTGTGGGGTGATGGGGTCCATTACTCTGTGTACTACATTATCTGGAAGTAAGGGTATCTATCTGTCTGCATATCCATCTATGTGTCTAGCTATCTAACAAACATTTATTTGTGCCTGCTACATACCAGACAATTCATGAGGTGTTGAATGCTCTGTCCTATCCCACTTGTGAACTGTGAGAGGTGATGAAGAGTGTGTGCATTGAGAAAATTTATCTGCTGAATTTTCTCTCAAGCTGCACACTGTCCACGAGGAGCAGGGGCCTGGGAAGGAGCTGATGTCATAGGAGATGCTCAGATGGCCACAGGAGCTGTGCACGGTCACCGTCTCTGACATCCATGCCAATCTGATGGGTGTGAGATGAGGAGTGACTGATGGGGAAGTACCGCAGTGGGAGTGATCTTTGGTTTGGACAGAATCCGTTTATGTAACAACGTTGGAGCGTGTGCTTTGCGTGTGCATCATGACACCAAAGCTGTTGTGTGCTTTGGTGTCACGATGGCATAGATCAGGACAAGTTTTGCTCTGAAGAACTTGCAATTGAGTTCAGGAGATGTGACACTTCAGACAGTTCGATAATAATAAAGAGCAATATCTCACTACATGAAGGCCAGAGTCACTCTTCAGCCTACAGGGAGCCTGACAGCCTAGGGGTGCGTGTCAGCAGCTGGAGGTCAGAGAGGGGGAGCAGAGCTCAAAACACCAGCTATGCCTGGAGCATCTCATTAATTGACGGGCTGTAAATAAAAGACAGCACGGTCATTGTTTTTCCTTTTCCTTTTCTCTCTTATTTTCTTGAAAGAAAAAAGAGAGTCAAAATTACATCCAGATGTCATTCTTAGAAACTGACCACACCAGATGCTAGTGTGGATGTGCAGCGACAAGAAATGCCATTCCCTGCTGGTGGGGACGCAAACCGGTGCAGCCACTCTGACAACTTGGCAGTTTGGTGCAAAGCGAAATGTACTCTTACCGTATGACTGAGCTATCATGCTGCTTGGTGTTTAGCCAAATAAAAACCTGTGCACAGATATCTATGGCATCTTGATCGTAATTGCCAAAACTTGGAAGCAACAAAGATGCCCATCACTAGATGAATGGATAAATAAACTGTTCTATTCAGATAACAAAATATTACTCAGTGCAAAAAAAAAGTTGTCAAGCCATGAAGATACAGGAAGGAAACTTAAATGCAAAACACTAAGTGAAAGAAGCCATCTGTGAAGATCACAAACTGTATGATTCCAACTCTAGGACACTCTGGAAAAGTCAAAACTAGGAAGACAGTAAAAAGATCAGCGGTTCCCCGGAGCTGGGATGAGGGAGAGGTGGACTGGCAGAGCACAGAGGATGTTGAGGGCAGGGAAAACACTGTGTGATATTATAATGGTGGACATATCATTATAAATATGTCCAAACCCATAGAATGTACAGCACCCAGAGTGAACCCTAATGTGAACTATGGGTTTTGGGTGATTACAATGCGTCAATGTTGGTTCATCTCTGGCGGGGGCGGGGGGGGGGAATGTGGACAATGGGGGGGACTGTTCATGGGAGGGGGTAGGAGTTTTATGGGAACTCTCTGTACTTTCCACTCAATTTTTCTATGAACCTAAAACTACCGTAAACGTAAACTCTATTTTTAAAAATGTTATTGCTACTATTTTTTTTGAGCACCTGTTTGATGCCAGACGCCCAGGCCAGGCTATGCTAGCTATAGCTTGTGCTTGCAACAATCCAGTAAAGTAGGTGTTTCTTTTCTTTTGTACTGACAATGAAAAACCTATTTGTGGAGATTCCAGGAGCTTCTCAATGCCATTCAGTTAATCAGTGAGAATTTGGGTTATAACCTTAACTATCTGGCTGCAAAGGCCAGCACTCTTTTTTTTTTTTTTTTTTGCTATTCTATACCATATATATGTGTATATTTATACATTTTATTTTATATTTTTATAAATACAGTGGAGGACATTGTATTTAATGGTATGGGGGACATTTAATAACAGTCACTGAGCCTTCAAGTAGGGAAAACATCTGTGTTAGGAAGTAAGTAAACGGAAAGAATATGGCTGAGAAAAACAGGAAATACCAAGGAAGTAGCTGAAAGTCATTTTAAAGAAGAATGCTGTTCAAAGGCCAGTTATATTTAGAGGTTTCTAGTTCCCGGTCATGAAGGAGAAATCGCTATCAGACCAACCCACCCACAGAAAACACCTGTAAACTCAGTAAACTCGGGAATCTTGGAGCAACCCACAGGAGTGGAGTTGACACCTGGAAGATGCAAATAGCACCGAGATGAAAATAAATACACCCTCCCTCCTTTTTTTCAGAAGTTTGCCTCAGAGCAGGCAAACTCAGAAAATCAACATCTTCCTGATGTGAAGAACCAGAAGGCAGAGCTCAGGGCAGCTGTGGAAGATGGGAGGGGGAAATCCAGACAAGGATAAATCCAGAGAAAGAGAGCCCCTAGTTCTGCAGACAGCATGCCGCGCTCTCCAGCTGACCCAGGAACTGCCTGTACGAATGGCAGATGTCAAGCACGTGGCTAAGGCTCAAGGATTTGAACAAAGATGTCTGTTGCTGCCCTTTGCAGAGGAGCTTGAGTTTGGAGTTTGAGTTCAATCAAGTTACCTGTCAGGTGGAAACAAAATTACATACTCTTCAGAGAATCCAGAGTCTCCACAAAGAAAAGTTCAAAAATGTCCAGGTGGCAGCCCAAAATTATTGTATACGTGAATGCACAAGAAAATGCGGTCCATACTTTTTAACAAGGCAAGGCAATAGAGACTGACCCCAAAATTCAGGTGTTGGAACTTGAGACAAAGGCTTCAGGGCACCTATTATAATTACTTTCAATGATGTAGAGGAAAATACTGTCATGATTGATGAACAAATAGGAACTCTTGGCAGAGAAATGAAAATTATTTAAAAATGTGGAAATCCTACAACTAAAAAAATGTAGTATCTAAAACTGAAAATTCACTGGATGGACTTAGCAGCAGATGGGAGATGACAGAATAGAATCAATGGAAAAGGCTCAGCCAAAGCACAGTTCATTCACCCAGCTTTTGGGGGGCCTTTTTCTTGCACCAGGCACGGTCCCAGTTGCTGTAGCGAAGAGATAAAATAGTGTTCTTCCTGACAGAGCATGAAGTGACAGTCACACTACAGGTGCAGGCAGAGAGCTCTTGTGTTACTAGGACGAGAGGTTTGCGGGGTCTTTTCAGCTGCTGTGTGCCCCCTACATTGGAGGGCTCCAGAGAAGGACTGACCCCATGGTGTCTCAGCCTCTCCCTCACCTCTCCCTGGGACCTACCCACCCACAGAGAACTCGTGTCCTGCTCTGTGATATGTGGTGTAAGGTGTCTGACCCTGAAGGACAACAGTGGCATTGGCCACATGAGGTCAGTGATGGACAGACTGGAAAAGTCTAATTCTGGGGTGCAGTGTCAAGAAGTCAGTTGCTGAGGAGCTACACCAAGTTCACCAAAAATGTAGGTAGGTCTGTATTAACGTTTTTAGTGCTGGTGTAAGTATTTTGATAACCTATATGTACCATAGTTTAAGTTGTTTCTAATTTTTTCTTTTTTGTTATTATGAACAGCACTACAATGAACAACTTTCTGTATTTTATCTACACAGATATTTCCGAAGAAAGAAATGGAATGGATGGGTTAATGGGTAAAATACGGATAGCTGGTGACAAAATGTCTTCCACAACACATTTAGCAAATGTTATTCCTACTAATATTTCCATGACCTCTTATTTATTCACATGGACCGCCTGTCTGTCCTCACACAAGCTGGCAGGGGTGCCCTCTGGACTTCCCCGTCCACCCACATCTCAGAACTGCCAGTTGTCATAAACCCCTGGGGACTGTCCACTGTCTGGGACACTTTGTAGAAAATGCAATATTTCCTGAAAGACGTGTAGCCCTCAATCTTCTCAATAATATCTAGAAAAAATATATATAACACACACACATATATATATTCAAAATGAATATAACCAGTTTTCAACATATGGTTTGAACAACTGGATGTTAAACATTAAATGAGATTTATTATTAACTATGTGAAGTTTATCATTTCCTGAGCACTTGTTGGTGGAGGATGGAGATGAAAAGATAGGATGGAAGTTATTTTTAAAAGCAAAGCCTTTCAATTCCCTAACCCTCTGGGCCAGGAACAGCCAGCAGAGTTCAACCAGCCAGCTCTGCTGTCACACCCTGGAGTAACTTTACCAACATAGTGACCACAGCCACTTGCCTGTGTTTAGGTTGTACACCTTCCACAACGCCTGAGAGGTATAGATTAATATTCTCTTTTTGACATGTGCAGAAACTGAGGTTCAGCGAACACAAGTACACAAGTGTCTTGCCCAGGACCACACTACAAGTGGCAGAAAAGGGGCTTGACCAGACCCACAGTCCAGCCTGAACCGACCAGAGAGTCGGAAGGCAGATGAAACAGCGTGGTGAACCGCCCCAAGCAAACTTGGCCCCCTGTCCCCCGCCTCCGTTCCGGAAAGGGAACCCTTGCGTGGGGAGGAGTCAGCCAACAGGTACGTAAAAGCTCCTGGATCCTTTCCCCGCTGTCTGCTCTGGAACTGCTGTCCTTCCCAGATCTCCGCCAGGGACTGGTGCCACCACAGGAACCCAGCTCCAGCCCCTGCTCCACTCTCTCTGGCGGTGAGAAAAACAGTGGACAGCCACGTCTTACCGTCTCCATGTGCCAGTAACTGGGCGACATTCTTTAGCATTCTCTCATCAGAGCTGGGGTCAGTATGCCCCCAGCTTTCACTCATGAGGAAGCTTCTAAGACTCCAGTGAGAACTGAATCAGCAAGCACGTCTCTTTCCCCCTCCAAGGGGCAAGTTCTTTTGCATTTTAAAATTAAAATGGTGCATCAAAATACTAATGAAATATTAAAACAGCAAAATCAACCATAATTCCACCAATAAAGCACATCTGTCTTTTCATGTCATCTTATCCTTATGTGCACATAGTTTTCTAGAAGTCGCCACTGGTGTGCATGCAAATTTTATGTCCAGCCTTTAAAGGTTACCCGCAGAGCCGTGTTCCATGTTGCCACCATCTTCTTAATGAGCATTTTAGTGGCGGCCCGGTAAACGACTTCCCTAATGGACAATTAGGTTCTTTCCAGCATTTGGTTGCCCAAATAAAATTGTTATGTTTGGTGCTAATGGTATTTTGTTTCTATTAAGTTATTTCCTTAGAATACATTCTCAAGCATGATATTATTGAATAAAAGGGTATAAACATTTTTATAGCCTGTGCCGCATGATACCACAAAAGGGCTGCGTGAATCTGAGTCACACACACGAGTAGGTGTAGAGTTAGACATTTTTTAAGGAAATCACGCTGTTTTCCTTGTCAGGCACTGGCGATGAGTTAGAGACCTTGAAAGACCCTCCAAGTCAAAACAACCAGGATAATGAATAAGATATAAAAACCATCTTCTTATATGAACTACTGAGCTGACGATAAAACAAAATCTAAGATCTTCAAAATGGATTGAAACCAACGACCCTGGAAAGTAAGTATAAAGCTGGCCTTTACCTTGCATGGTTGGCTCGACCCAGAAGGATGCTACGCTGAGGATGGCATACCCTTCCTGGAGCATCGGACTAGGAGACCCGGGATTCCGTTCGACCCATTACTGGTCACAAGTCGGATGCTAGATGAAGGTGGCATGAGTCCGAATTCCCACTTGTAAACAGTCAGTTGTCTGCAGGGTGACACCCCAAGACTGCGTGAATATCTTGTCCGCCAACCATCTTTACCCAGTGGTAATACACCCATTAATGATGCTTGCCTGAATTGACGATTGCAATCATTGTTTGAAAACCATCTTTCTCCAGTTCCGTCATTTCTTCTTTATTTACTATTTGGTATTCTTCTGTAACCAAGAGCTTCCCCCTCTTTCTTCCTCCGTGGGCTCATGGATTCCTTTTTATTCAAACTGTTATAATTCATTATTCTTGATATTCTTTCTGATGTCATATGGTCCCAAATTTGGCCAGTAAGAATCACTTCCAGCAAGCCTGCGTGTCCCTTCCAGGTGTTCCCATAAGTGTTTGAGCATTCGCCTATTTCTGGCACTGAAAGAAATCCCAGGTTCGCCTTGAACTTTACCTGTCCCAGAGGTGGAGTCAGTCATTGCCTCGAGGAGACCTTGTTCCTGCTGGTGAAGAATCATAATTAGACACAAGTTTCGGGCAATAGGAGAACTCATCTCTACTAGGCCACCACTACCTCCAGGCCCAGTCAGAGACAGAGATAGGGGATATATATTTTTAAATAATAAGTTTATATGAATAAACTCACCACAGGGTCTGTCTTGCTTCCATTTGTCAAATCCCCTGTATATTTCTCTTCTCCTACAGTGACCATCTTGTTCCCAATAACAGCAACAGGTTTTTTCACTTGTTCAGTCCTATAATGTACAAAGAATAGTTTCAGCATTCGTGTATCAAGGTGAGTACCAATAAAATCCTACCTACTAAAGTTCGAGATATTTTTGCAGTTCTTCTTGTAACCCCTGAGCATGTACAGTTAGAGTACGATGTTCCACAGGTATTTGAATCGGATCTTTTTTTCTTTTCTGAGTTTATGTTATCAATACAGTCAGGTTCAATTATTTTCTGTTTGCATTCAATTTTTAGGTGTGTTTTTTGTTACCCTTGTTAGTTTCTTTTTTATTTCTGAATATATAAACGTGAATATGGCCCAAAAGTCATATATATGTATGTATATACATATATATATACTGAAAAAAAAGCCTCATTCTTTCTTTTCTACCCTATTTCCATTAACACCAGGAGATAATCAATTTCATTAGTTTCTGATTTACCTTTCTAGTATTTGTTATTGCAAAATAAGCAGCAGATGCAAACATATTTATGTTATTTCCATTTTCTTATTCTAAAGGCAGCATATTATATTCCTTGGTACCTTGATGGATGGCATAACCGAACGGACTTCATTATATGGAGGTGCCACAGTTTACTCAGTAAATCCCCTATTTTGTGCATCTAGATCGTTCACAATATTTTGCTATTAAAATTATACCATAATGAATAAACATGTGCATATATATTTTAAGATTGTTGAAACTAATATTCACCTCTAATTCCTAGAGGTGGGATTGCTTGGTCAGAAGAAAAGGGCATGTATCCTCTTGCTAGACATTGCCGAATTCCTCAGTGTGAGGATGGTGCCATTTTCCATCCACACCAGCAAGGTATGGAGTTGAAAGTTTCCCCTCAGCCTCTCCTAAGAGTGTGCTGTGATGCTTCTGAAACAGACCCCCAGCTTTTAAATGGTCTGTCCTCACAGGGTCTCTATTCTCGTTCTTCCTCCCACCAGCCATCATTTTGATTATTGATTTTTAGAGAAAGAGAAAGGGTGGTGAGGGGAGAGAGTGAGAGAGAGGGAGAGACATTGATGCGAGAAAGGAACATCGATCAGTTGTCTCCTGAATGTTCTCTGACCAGGGATTGAACCTGAAACCTAGGTATGTGCCTGGCCAGGAGTCGAACCCACTCCTTTTGGTGTACAAAAAACACTCCAACCAGCTGAGCCTCCCAGTCATGACCCACCTCCCATCATTTATGTATATATGGCCTTGGACTTTCTTTGGTTCTTCTGTTAAGTCTCCAGAAATATCATATTTGCCTTGGAATTTTTACATGTACAACATTTTGAGAGAGGCTATTGTTTATAAGCAGCCTGTTCTAAGACAAGAAGTTTCCACTTCATATTCCTAAAACACCTACCTAAACAAAAGAAAAAATAGTTTTTAAAAATGATTAGCTATGAAAAATTCTCACAATATCATGCTGAAACTTGCAAAAGCAAAGCCAAAGTTTTTTTGGGATCAACCATGCAACAAAACAAACCTCAAAACATGTTGCTCCAACCTTGAACTTTGACATGACCATGTGCAAAGGGAAAATGAGTGTCTATGCCAGCACCCGAAGTTGTAGCGTAGATGGAAGAAATGATAGAGAACATTTCTGCTTACATAGGTGGGAAGCTAAGAGAAGCTTCTCCTTGTACAAAAATAAATGTTTTAGTTATTTTTGTCAACAGGATCACTTCTGTCAGGGGTGGGGCAGTGCTTATAGGAACCTGTTTAGAGAGTGGACCCTGGACTTACAAACACAGCACCTGCACTTTGAATGTTGAATGGACATGATATGTGGTGACGTAATTTTTCTGAGACTGGAATTTGAATTATATGCACAGCACACAAAATGGCAAATAGGTATTGGTTAGAAGGCCCCCTAACTAGTGAGTGAGTCACTTTCCTCTGGGGCTCTGTAAGTCTTAACTACATACACATAGGTTTCGAAAAAAGGTAAATGCTGTGCACTTCAATTTAGAGTTTCCAGTTAGAAAGTTTTCTAATTTAGAGTTTTGCTGTTAAAAATTATGCCATAATGAATAACTTTGTGCATGTATTTTTTTTATACTATTAGAGGTATGTCAGAGAATGGCATGGTGGGGGGAAGTATCCACAATGGAGTAGACCGGGGAAATATCGCGAGACAGACGTGAAGTGCATTTCTACTCAGAAGGACTTCTCAGCCTCTCACATGCTAACACGTATGGAACCTCTTCAGGAAGAGTCTTAGGCCATGTTTCCAGATTTATCTGACAATGATGATCTTTTCTCCTCTCTGGAAAATAATGTCCCATGGGACGTATTCTGTAAGCCACCAATATGTTGGTTTTTCTACAACGCGGGACTCTGGAAATGCTTGGTACCCATTTCACAGGAAGGTCAAGTATGTTCTCCACCTTCCAGATTTCAGCCCACTCCCCCCAGAGCCTCCAGGGGACCTGCCTGCCTTCCTGTGGGCAGCACTTCCTCATTCTTTTCCTTCACTCAGTCCAGGGCCTGTTTGTCCACCAGCCGGGATGTTCTCACCTGCCCAGGCTAGTCTTTTTTTTTTTTAGGCTCGAGGCCTTGCTGACATTTATTCTTGCTCAGAAGGCCGGGCCAATTCTCCATTGCCATCTGGCATAGCCAGCTTTGGCTGACCCTCTCTGAACAGCTAAATTGAAAATCAGCATTTCGATAGTATTTTATGTGGTACTATGTATTGAGAGACTACATACACCAAGTGCTTCATTCATATCACCTCATCTATTTTTACTTTTTAAAAAACCCTACAGCACTACGATGTAGGCAGAATACCCATTTTACAGATACCATACCATTTCATCAATGCTAAACCTTAAGTTCACGGAGATTTCATACCTTCACTCAAGGTCACACGGCCAGTTTGTGACCATGCCCAGAATTTTTCCCTTTGCTGATTTGCATAACTGCAATAGTCAGGTTTTCCTCGTGCTCTGAGCTGCTTCCCAGCAGTTTAGCCCAGCGAAGACCTTAGTCAATTATCTATTAGACAAAGAAAACCCCAAAAGAATGCACTTTTGCCGCGGTCTTCTGGGTATTTCAAGGGGGAAAGTGACTCACTTCTGACAGCTCCAGCTAATGGCCTTATTTCTCCGGAGTGTCAGCCCTGGGGATTATGGCCCACTCCTGTCGGAGAAAAGTGTTTCATTTCCCTGCATCAGACAAGGCGCTCTTAATTAAGGGAAACATTCCACTTGTCAAAACTCATAGATAAAGATGCTTCCATGCCCATTACCTTCAGCCAGACTGACCGGAGACTTCTTTTTCTGAGATGAAGCGATAACACTGAGCTTCTCAAAAAGGCATTGTTCGGCTCTTCCTCTCCTCCTATCTGCTAGCCGCAGAGACCAGGCCTCGCTGGCTCGGTGAACTTGCCCTCTCTATTCCTGTAACACTCTCCAGAGAAGGACCTGCGGGTTTGCAGACTCTGTTTTCTCTCCAAAGTCAACATTGTTCAACAAGGAGAGGAACCTCTCACAATCAAAGGCCAAGGAAGCCAACCTGCAGAGAGCTAGCAGGTTCCGTTCTGAAAGTCAGCCCACATCTTCTTCTTGTCCCCTTTGCGGACAGTGCATGGGCGCTCCTTCCAGACAGATGGGTCCTTCCGTCACCCTGGATGCTCTGTTCCATGTCAGCTTTCCAACCAGCACCTCAGGCAAGCTAGGTGAAGGGGATGCCACTGACCACTGTAACTCCTGTATTGCAGACACATGGCCGGGTCCGTGAACAAGACACAGTGACATGCTCCCAGGGCAGTGCCAAAGTGACGGCTCGGGTTCCCCAGGGCTCTTCTTTCCAGATGTCCTCGCCATTAAAGAGGTCGGTTCCCTGATCTCGGGCCAACACGGTCCAGTTTTGGTATGAATGTTGCAACTTCCCAGAATGAGCTGAGGAGATTCTATATATTCTATAGAATGTAGAACTCTTATAATATTATTTTAAAGAGGGTTTGCAAAATGTTATCAATTGCAGTGATTTTTTTTGAGAGAAATCCTCTATTGCCTTTAAGCATAAAAAACATTTCAGTTACATATCTGATCGTTAAGCCTCATTGTTTCCAGTGTGGGGATGTGACCCTGACAGGGTGCTCCCTGCTCACCTGAGAACTGACCTCCCACGGGGCCCTGGGTCCGGCCAGAGAGGTGGGGGAGGCCTGCCTGCCCTCACCCAGCTTCTCAAAGCCGGCCCTCGGTTCGGCCTGAGGCATGCTGAGGCTGGCAGCCTTCCCCAGGTGCTTTTCTGTCTTTATGTTGTGAAACATTAAAGTAGAAAGAACAGAAAGGATGCACCCTTTCTTTTCAGGATGCCAGCTGCTCTGAAACCCGTGATTAGAGCACATGAACAAATGTTTACATGCTTCAAGCGACTATATTCATTTATGCACTTGACAAATATTTGCGGTCTATGACTCACAGCCAAACTGAGTTGGGGGCTGAGTGTAACAACAAATAATATACTCTATGAGAAGGCCTCAGAGGTGATCCTAAATGACCTCTATTGTCAGTAAAAATTTGAACACACACAAAAAAATTTTTGAACACCAGCAGCCAACAGACAGTAAGTAAAACTGAATTCTAGCAAACATCATGGATTGGAAAATGACTCCGTATCATGGATTGACCGGTCTGTATTTCGTTTTAGAACAGCTCAGTGAAATAAAGTTCCAATTTATTGTTGAACAGCGTCGTTTCACACATACATCACACAAGCCAGAAACTAACAGCAACTTCATAGAGAGAAAGGAGAGAAAGAAGGAAAGGAAGGAAGGAGGGAAGGGAGGAAGGGAGGACAGAAGGCTAACAAATAAAATAAAATAAAATATGTAAATATAACAAAATGCTGCAATGACCAGTCTCAGAGTGTAAACCCAGTCATCTCCGAGTAGAGCCCAGCTGGCCAGCCCGCCTCGGGCAGCGTCACCTGCAGGTGATGTGTATTCATAAAACCACAAGGAGAATTTGAGAGGGCAGGAAAAAAATCCAAATTTTCCAAGGCCCTAAGTTTTTAAAAAGGCAATTTAAAAAGGAAAAAATGTTTGTAATTTTTTATTTACATTTTGTTTCTTTTATATGTATTGTTGGGGATCAGCTATTTTTAAGGGTCTCAGATGACCAGAGTAGGCTTCAAAGTGTTATCTGTTCTGCCTCTGTCCTCACAGATAGCTCGACCAGGCATGGGATGCAGACTCTCGAAGCCTCAGTGGCCTCCTCGGTGAAATGGGGACAGTGACGCCTAACCCCCGTTCTGAGGATCAAAGGACTTGGAAAAGTTCCTAACATCGTCTCTAATGCGAAGTGACCTTTTAATGGTAGTTATGGAGTTACTAATGGTCACTAGACTCTATTCGGGCCGACAAAAGGAAGTGTCCATGAATGTGACCTCAGCTCCCAGCGTGAAGGGCAAGACTCGATGTGAAAACTACTGGAACAAGGTCACCTGGGGAGGATGAGGATGCCCAGGGGATGGGGTGGGACACCATGGTGTGTCCTCTGCTCTGTACACCTTGTTTCCACTTAAAGGTCTAGACAGGCCCCGGGTTCTGGGAGTCCGTCCCACTTCTCAGCAGAGGCGCTGTAACAAGCACCAAGTCAGAAAACATCACACAGAAGTGGCCTTCGCACACTGGTAAGAGCGTTTAGGCTGGCCATTGGCCTTGCCCTGGGACTGCACTTCGGTGACTACCGTATTTCGCCATGTATAATGTGCACTTTTTGCCCAAATTTTTGAGGGAAAAATAAGGATATGCAGTTTACATGGGGGTGATGTTTACATACTATGTGTATCATAATAATCCCATGTATAATATGCGCACAACCATGGGTGCACATTATACACAGGAAAATACGGGTAAGTGCCCACCAGGGTAGGCAGGATGCTAATGATGTCCTCCCCCACCCCAATGCCCCCCAAGATTGAATAATGTTTTCATTATCTAATCAAACATGAGTCTAGGTACTGCTGGGAAGGGATTTTGCAGATGGAATTAAGGTGACTAAGAACAGACTCCACAGCAGGGAGATTATCCTGGATTACCTGGGTGGGCAATGTAATCCCACTGGCCCTTAGTAGCAAAGGGGGAGGCAGCAGAGTCAGGCAGGAGACTGAGGCGGCAGAAAGGAAGTTGGAGAGATCCAAAGAGAGCGACTCGGCCCTGCCATCTGTGGTTTAGAAGGTGAAGGGGGTCAGGGACCAGGAGACACAGGTGGAAACACAGCGAGGAAACAGAGACCTCTCACCCACCATGACGTGCATCCTGCCAACAGTACAATGGACCCTAGAGGTGAAGTCTTCCTGGAATCTTCCAAGGAGAGCCTGGCTGGCTGACACCTTGAATTTGGCAATGCAAAACCAGAGCAGAGAAACCAGCTGAGCCACCCTGCCCTTCTGACTGACAGAAACTATGGAATATTAAACTTGGTTTGTTTTCAGCCATCAAATTTGTAGCAATTGGTTATGGTGGCAACAAAAAACTAATACCTATCTTGTCCCAAAAGGAGCATACAGATCATCCTTTTAACATTGAAGGCAGATCCTGTTGTTGCCAACGCCCTGCAAACTCCTGCTACTCTGTGCAGAGGGCCTTCACTGGTCCCTGAAACCCACCTGGGAAATAGCCACGCTCTTAGCTGTTGGGAACCATTCCACCTGGTTTCAGGAGCTGTAACCCCCACCCCATGGCTAGGCTGAGTGAGAGCCTAGGGGACCCGTTTCATCTGGGTCAGTTCTGTCATGAGGACCTGAGCCACTAAGGAGACAAAGCTTATCTCCCTGGCAGGAGCGCTGCTTCTGCTTCATCCATATCTGGCCCCCAACGCTTGGTCAGTTAGCCAATGACAGGTAAGACCCCTCAAGGGAGGGGTGACCTATGCCAGGCACGACCACTTGGAAGGCCCTCATGGAAGGACTGGGTGGGGGGCTGCAGCAAAGAGGGGGTGATGGACCCTTGCTATTCTGACATAGCCTGAGTCCCCATTTCCATCTGGGAGAAGTCTTCCTTATCTCTTGCTTCCTGGCTCTAATCCACTTAAGCCTGAAACTTTGATGGAGGGCGGTGCAGCCCTGTGCTGGCCAAAGCAGCTCCCGGGGTGATCAGGCATAAGAAAGAATTTGTAAAGTCCTTTGAAACCTGCTTTGCTAAGAGTGCTCTCATTTAAATGATAAGGGTCCAAGCAAGAAGAGAGTTTGTTCCTCAAAGTTTTATTGCTCTTTAGCTATCTGACCCTGACTCAAAATAGGCCCTCAGAGTTCTTTGCATGTTATCTATTGTTTGATCCTTACTGCCTGATAATGATTAATGACCTGTATTCCTAGGTAAAACGACCCAATAAAAGCCCATTGAGGAAGAGGCTCTTGGCCCTTCTTTGAGAGATTGGCCACCTCTCTTCCCCAAGCAGATCATGTCTTGGTAGTTTTATTCTCATCCGTGACAGACGGATGGGGCTTTGCGGGCGGAGCCCCGCCACACTTAGCCAATTGCTGGCAGTTGGTGGGTACACCCACCCCAGCCCCTTTGTGCCCCCTTGAGGATACTCTGCAGCATCTCCCGAAGTTCTCTAGCAGGGTTGAGTCCTGGTGCACGCAATGGTCTTCATTCACTCCATCCTTTCCCTTCTCCCTCCTCACTCCCTGGCTGGTGTTTCCTGGGGTCACCTCCCCCAAAAAAGACCTGCACCCACAGGCTTGTCTCAGAGTCTCCTTCAGGAGGAAGCCAGCCTAAGACACTGAGCTCCCAAGGCTGAGTAGGGGTACAGGGTGCCAAGGAGGTTGTTATAACTTTTTCTTTTTCATGTAAAAACTCAGGTACACTTTCCTACTGAGGTTTCAAACTAAGCAGGCATGGGCTTCAGATTAACAGACATGGATTTGAAGATCTGCTCAACCATTCATTAACAAAACAAACAAACAAACAAACAAACCCACTGGCAAGTTACTTCACCTCTCCAGGTCTGGGTTTCACCTTCTGTAAAGCAGAATCAATAACATCCACCTTTCATTTGGTGACACTTGTATGAAGTAATGCCCAGAAAGTGTTTGGTGCTCAGTAGGCACTCAGTCTGCAGATGGTGTCGTTTTCAATGGTCAGCTGGAAACTTCACAGCAGGGAAAAATGCAACACTTGGATTTAAATCAGCATCTTTGCTGATGTTTATACCTTATGTCACGATGTGTTACAGCTGGAAGGGACTGAAGTCAAGCCCCTTTCCCACATGGGAAACTGGAGGGTTAAAGAGGCGAAAAAGGTTTGCTCCAAGTCACAGATTCAATTAGTATAAAGCTAAAGCAGTGGTCTCATTATTCAAAAGGTGATAAGGCCAGAGTTTTTTGATGCAAGGCCCTGAGAGCAGAGCTAATAATAATCCTGTAGCAAACTTGTGACTTACAAGACAAGCAGCGAGGTGGGCCAAGGAAAACACACCAGGGGGCTTTTCTCGAATCCAGGGCTGTTTTCCCCACTGGACAACAGTCGGCAAGCAGTCATTGGACGTTCAGGAAAGGCCCTGTGCATTCTCCAGCCCATCCACCCTTATTTCGTCCACTCTGGGAATTCACCAGAGTTGGCTCATTTTGGAGATATTTCCATGAGTTAAGTCTTAGGTCCCAAAACAGAAAACGGAAGCTTCAAGATAAGGCTCTGCCAAAGGGAAGCAAAGAAGCACATCAAAATGGTCTTAGTCTTGCCAAGGGGAAGCAAAGAAGCACATCAAAATGGTCTTAGTCTTGCCGAGGGGAAGAAAAGAAGCACATTAAAATGGTCTTAATCTTGCCAAAGGGGAAGCAAGGAAGAACAATAAAATGGTCTTAGCCTTATCTAGAAAGTTTAGAAAGGGGAATCTGTGAAATCAATTTCTCCTCTAATTCAAGAAGAGACAAGAGAATAAACTACTATGTATATACGTAAGTCACATTAGCAGCTATTCTCTGTCTTTGGCTACAAACCATTTAATTCTGGTGAATAAGAATTCAAAACACACATTCACCATGAATATTTCTCATGTTTGCCTGGCGCCTTACCCATGGGGCCTCTAGCCTTCCTCCAGCAGAGAGGGTGTCAGGATTCACTGCAGTCTACCTGTTACCTCTCACTGAGCACCAGCCACAGAGGCTTCTCGATTGTCTCTCCCAAACTGGGCGGCCCTGGGCCACTGCATCCCACAGTGTGGTAGGACGTGAGCATCCACACCAGCATCACACAAAGGTGTTCATTTAAAGAGCATGTGCCTGGGCCCCAGCCGAGACCCACTGAGTCAGACTTTCTGAGTGTTGGACCTGAAGACAGGTATTTGACACGAGATCACAGTTAGTCTTGTTCATGTGAAGGAAATATGAGGAGCTCTCTCTTCCCTGGGGGTAGTGCAGACCACGACGGCCCAGGACTCCTGCCTGACTCAGATGTCCTGAGGGGTCGACAGAGCCCACACAAGTGAGCAAGCCTTCCTGGGGACTGAATTCGGAAGGAGCCAGAGCAACTTCCCATCAAACCCACCCATGAGTCGATCAAACAAGGAATGCCATTCTACACCACGATGGTGTACTGATGTTAACGCTACTTCACACGTTTGGGTGTGCAAGAAATACCACATGTGTACTCTGCAAATGGAAAGGAACCTTTGGTGGGATTTCCTCCCCCTACCTTAGACTCTGCAGAAGTACTTGGGACATTAGCACAGTAGAATTTGGGAGGAAAATGCCAAGGTTTTCAAAAACAAGCGCCCAGCAACACTGCCCAGAGGTGAGGGGACTGAGAGCCTCAGGAAGGTGAGACGGGGCCCCTGCCAACCTGGGAGGTCCTGTGCTTCCCAGTTCCCATCAGCTGTGAGGAAGGAACCAAAGCTAACCTCACGCCGGTTACAGGTGGTCCAGGGCCTGTGCTCCTGGCTGGTGCTACTTCCATTAACCCCAGCCCTCTCCTGTCCATGGCTTTTACTGGTCCCTACCTAGCTATCGACAGTGTGGTGCCAGGATGCCTGGGGTACAGGCAACATTTGTCTTGGGAAACCTCACCCTCCTTGCTCTGGCTCTCTTGCTCCCTCGGGGATGCTCCTTCACCATGAAGGTGGGCAAGGGGCTGGCCTGGGCACAGAACCGATCTCAACCCAAGTCCTTGGTGCCCCCATGGAGTCAGCAAAGCAGAGGGCAGGGAACTTCCTGGAAAAGGGATGCGGAGCCCCGAAGGGTGGTGCCCCGGAGACAGGCAGCCCTGAGGGGCGGAGCCTGGGGTGCGTCCGAGTTTGTCCCATCCTCGTGCCTTTTCTCTTCGTCTCTGCCAATGTGGAGATGGTCCATGTGAACCCGGAGGGGAAGACTGAGCAGCCCGGGGACAGCAGGCTGCATCTTCAGAGTCTGGGAGACTCAGTGGGGCCTTGGGACCCCTCCAATCAGCAAGTTACTGGGGGGAGCTTAGGTGGATCTGGGCTGGGGAAGAGAAGATTCAACACCCCCACCTGCTCAACTCTCACCCGGTCTCCTCTGCAGCTCACTGCTGCCCTCCAGCAAGTGGGCGCCCCCGTCAGACCCTGACAGGAGAATGCAGGGGATGAAGCTATAGCCTGGCTGTCACCCCACTGCTGTCCCTCACTGCACTGGGGTCTCTCTATGAGGGGCACCCCGGGTATCTCTATGGCCTTTCAGTGACCCTGGGGCCCAAGGAAAGACCCCTGCACCCCAAGCATCCATCTTCATGCCCAACCTCAGAGTCTCTTCTCTGGGAGAATTTAGTACAACAGTGAGTGGGTTTGTAATATTATACTTCTAGTAGTAGTAGTAGTAGTAGTAGTAATTAATAATAATAATGATAATAATACCTTTATTCACAAGTCTCCACTCATTTCCCTTATCCCTCCTTCTGCTATTGGGTTCTCTCCCTCAAGTTCTCTCAATTCACATTTAAAATAATCATTTTTTCCTTCAGCCATAGAGAGAATTTGCTCTGGAACCAGGATAGCCTAGAAAGTGTGGCAAAGGGGGCCACAGTGCTCCCAGGCCCAGCTCAGCCGGCCAGGCCACATGCTGAGGACCTGGGTCCGTTCTCTCAGCAGCCCCTGTTCCCCATCCGGGGTTCCCTTCCTGCCCTCAGGTCTCAGGATCCAAGATGTGACTCAGTGGACAGCCGGGAGGGTCCTATTGCTCTGGGAAGCAGAGGGCAAAGGAGGATGGGAGACCTGGGAGGAACAGGGGACTCCTCGGGGGTCTGACCACAGACACCGGCATTGGGGGTGGCAGCTAAGGGGACTGACTCTGGAGATTGACTGCCTGGGTTTCGACCCCTTAGATCTGCGCTTGTGGATGAGAAAGGTAAATTCTTTGGTGTCTCCGTTTCCTCATCTGTGTAAAGGGGGCAAAGAGAGTATCTAGTTCGGAGGCTGTTGTAAGGATTCCATCATCATAATGATGAATGTGCAACATACTCAGAGTAGGGCCTGGCACATAGTAAGCACTCAATAAATGTTAGAGATGTTATTAGAAATAAACCTTAGAGATGTTATCTCTAGTATTTTAGACATCACTGCGCACAGACTGTGAGTGTTAACGTGTGCCTGAGACTCCCCCGTCTGTGAGAGAATGCACCTTATGGGGGCTGAATTGATACCTGAGGAGGGGGAAAGCGATTGGGAACCCACCACCGACAGCACTGGACAAGGAACTGAGGGCGGTCGTCCACAGATGACAACCCCCCACCCCTCCTAGTTCGCTTCTGTTTCTGAGATTCCGATCACTGGCACAGCTACCGAAGGGGTGCTGCTCATCAGCAAAGTTGTAGCACATTTTAAAGGCAGAGATGTTATGTTATTAGAGTTAACAAAACAAAACAACAAAACAAACCATGTGTCTGTGTCAGGTTAATAGAATTCACACAAAATAAACAGGTAGGACACACAGGAGAATTTGTCCTGAGGGGCAGGTGTCCCGGTGTCATTACGAGTTTTAGCATCATGGAGATTCCCGGGAAACTTCCTGCTCACTGCTGGAAATTCCTCTGCCCTGGCTCTCCTGTGACTCACAGGAAGCCGCTGTCCCATAAAAGGCCCCGCAGGGGCAGTGCTCGGCCACTCTGCCACTCTCGTCTCACTCCGCATCAGCACTCCAGGAGCAGCGGGGACGCGCCAGAACCGCACCGGGAAACAAGCCTCTTCCCAAACCCGTAAGTCTTCATGAGAGCAGCCCGGGGCTGTGCAACATCGATGATCAGTAGGAACAGATACACAGAAAGCCCCTCCCAATGGAAGACCCGGGCAAGTGCTTACTGTCTTCAGACTCTTGAAGAACTGGCTTTGCTCTTTGAGGTCAAGGATGAAAATTTGAATTTTGCTTTTTATTCATTCATTCATTCATTCATTCAGGTAAACTTCTTTTGTGTAGGGATGGTGGCACTGGAGTCTGTGACCTAAAATCTTAGGATGCCACCCCAAACATCACTGTAGAATGAATGACATGAGCAAATGGCCACCTGGGGTTTCATTCTCTGATTCATTTTGTATTTTTTCTCCTCAGAAAAGCAATTCAGGTCTCATCTTCGGACGAGAAGGACTCCCGGAGCCATGAATACCGCGCAGCTTCTCTCGGCCCTCACCTTCGGTGAGTCGATGTCATTCGTCGGAGCAGGGGTCTCCGTGGTGCTAGTGACACCTGGGCCCACTAGTTCTCCTTTGGGGTGGGCACCCAGTGCATTGCAGGGCTTGGCAGCTTCCCTGGCCTCTCTCCCCCCACAATGCATTTTGCCCTGGACTAGGGGCTCCTTACCTCTGTGTGCCTGTTTCCTTACACATCAGGTGGTGAGCATAACACACCTGTGTCCTGGGGGCACTGCAAAGGTTCAGTGTCACAGCCATGCAAAGTGCCTCAGACAGTGCTGGTGGCACTCAAGGAAGCTTAGTTATTCGTATTACTAGTCCTCTTTGAAGTGGGGGTACTCAGAGGTGATGGTGGGTGGGTGCAGGTAAAGCACCAGGTGGCGGGGGAGTCAGCCACCAAAGAAGAGCCCAGTAAATGGAGGTTCCTCCATCCAAACCCCTTCTTACTTTGGAAATGGCTGCCAAGGTCTGAGCCACCCCAAGGCCACCGCATGCCACAATAAGACAATACAGAGCGCTGTTGGTAACTGTGTAATTCCACCTGTGAGAGGTATTAAGAGCAGTGAAAATCAGAGAGACAAAAAGCAGACCTGTGGTTGCCAGGGCTGGGGGAGGGGGCTGGGGCGTTGCAGTTTAATGGATACAAAGTGTCAGTTTACAAGATGAGAAGAGTCTCAGGACGAATGGTGGTGGTGACTGTATTTACTACCATTGAACAGTACATTTAAAGTGATGAAGATGTTACCACAGTGAAGTCATAGAAAAAGAAGTGAGTGGGGGAGGAGGGAAGCCCAGTTAACAAAGGCAAGTGATGACTCGACTTTCTCACCCCTTCATGGTCCCCCCCATCAGTGCTTCTCCTCTTCGAAGAGAGTGGAGCCTGGTCTTACCACGCCTCTGAGAAACCCTTGACGTTTGATGCCGCCAGCGCGTATTGTCAGGAGAAGTACACCCACCTGGTGGCCATTCAGAACCAGGAGGAGATTAGGTACCTGAACGCCACGTTCCCCTACGCACCTAGCTACTACTGGATCGGGATCCGAAAGGTCAAGGACCAGTGGGTCTGGATAGGGACCCAGAAGGCGCTGACGGAGGAGGCCACGAACTGGGCTCCCGGCGAGCCGAACAACGGGCAGAGCAACGAGGACTGCGTGGAGATCTACATCAAGAGGGACAAGGACGCGGGCAAGTGGAACGATGAGAGGTGCAGCAAGAAGAAGCTCGCCTTGTGCTATACAGGTGGGCGTTCTGCGGCAGCAGTGGGTGGGCAGTGGGGTGGGAGGGAGGCCAGGTGTGGGCACCTCGGCAAACCGTCACCACTCCGCAATAATGGGTCTCTGTGTGAGGTTCTGTTCTGGAAGACCTGGCTTTAAGGCCTTCTGTTCAACTGATACAGCATCTCTTTGCTTCTTTGTGCGGATGCAGGCGAGATACATCTGCATGTATGTGTGCACATGTCATGTGTAGGTCTATACATGGGTGGAGGGCAGGTGCACGCATACAGTGCACGCTTCAGCGCCTTGTGTGTTTGTGACAGGGGAGCTGTCTTTGGAGTTGTGACAGTGTGAATTTTCCCCTCTTGGTGCCAGGGACAGCTGTGCCCCTGGCATCCGTCCGCACAGCAACATCCAGGGTTAAAGCAGTGGAGCTGCAGCTCCGCTCGGGCGCTTTGTAAAGCCCTTCCGTCCAAGCCTCTAGTGCTCTGTGCCCCTGGTGAGGTCCCCCCGGCCCACTGTTGACCCTGAAGTCACAGGGACCCAGGCTTTTCTCCTCACGGACTGTGTTTCCCACAGCTGCCTGTACCCCAACATCCTGCAGCGGCCATGGCGAGTGCATAGAGACCGTCAACAACTACACTTGCCACTGCCACCCCGGCTTCAGTGGGCTCCAGTGTGAGCAAGGTGAGTCTGGTGCCGCCTGTTCCCACCCTCCAGACAGCAGCACAGGGCTGGCTGGCTTTGAAGTCCACCCTGCCCTGTGGGTCTTCCTTCCCCAGAGCTGGAGGTGGTAGAGGTGGGGAGCAGTCAGTGCCTGCAGGTTCAAATCCCAGACTCACCCTCTACACAGCACCGTGCCTGGGTGGTCAGGCTCTGAGGCCCAGCTGTCTCTCTGTACAATGAGGATGAGTTTAGTCCTGGCTCCATAGGCTTGTGGCCAGGATCGTGTGAACCAATGCAGACATGACGTTTTCTGGAAAGCCCCTTTGCGCTGCCCTCATCATCCCCGGGGCTCTTCCCACCTTCTCTGAGCTGAGAGAAGAGTGGGGCCGACTTGTTTTGTTCCTTTTCAGCTGTGACCTGTCAGGCCAAGGAGGACCCCAAGCATGGAAGCCTGGCTTGCACCCACCCCTGGGGGGCCTTTAGCTATAATTCTTCCTGCACTGTGAGCTGCGAGGAGGGTTACCGGCCGAGCAGCCCGGGGGTCACGTGGTGCACCGCCGCCGGGAATTGGAGCGCGCCTCTCCCAGGGTGCAATGGTATGTCTCTCCCAGGACTCGTGGGGCGTTCTGCCACTCATCCTACCCTGCCTCAGCTTTTTATCCAACGTGGAGCATTTTCAAAGCTCTAGGGAAAGTTCTTCCTGTCATTGTCTTCAGTGAGATGTCTTCTCTCTGCCAATATCCATGGCCAAGGCAGAGCCTGCTTGGAGTGAGACAGGTTTTTGTTTCGTGTTTGACAGGGGTGTTTCTGAGGCTCTGGCAGTTTCTCAGAGAGCACATGAAACTGTGCAGACAGGCTTGAGACCTCTGAATGCCCCTCCCCTCCTTTCCCCAGTTAACTTCCACCACAGCTCATTTGGGACAGTGATAAGCAGTCTCTGCATCTCTTGTTCTCTCTCCCTTTTATCTTCTAGGCTAGAGATAAAATTCTGGCCTCCAGGACCACTGGGTTAAAATAAATGAGTGTCTCTTGTATGTCTCTTTTATTTTTTAAATCACAGCTAGCCATAAATCCAACTTAGAATCTGTTGTTTCTTCATTTTTGCTTTATGTGAAATAGGTCAGGGACCTGACGAGACATTGGAGACAATAGATCAGATACCACTCAGCACAGTCAAAGTAAAAATCAGGAAAGATGAACTATCAATTAAAAGAGCATAAAAGATTTACGGTAGACGTGCATGTCCCCAAGAATGAACGGCAGGCGTTGGGATCCACCCTTGAAAGGCAGCCTCCCTGCTCCGTTGTAAACTCGAATTCCGTAGGAAGTGCATGTATTCTTCTCTTAAATCCACGGTGCTCTTTCCAATCCCCAGTGGTTGAGTGCGAGGCTTTGACCAGTCCTGCCCATGGGTCCGTGGAATGTGACCTAAGCCCCGGAAGCTTCCTGTGGAACACCAGCTGTGCATTTGACTGTGAGGAAGGATTTGAACTGGTGGGGCCCCCGCGCCTGCAGTGCACCTCATCTGGGAACTGGGACGACCAGAAGCCAACATGTGCAGGTAGAGCAGCTCCATGCCGAGATTTGCTGCCGATATTCTTTTTCTCAACGTGCCCTTGACATGGCTGTCTCATGCATCTGTTCACAACAGGTCTTTCCTATAAGTCAGCCAGGCAATGGCTCTGTGAACTGCCTGCCAAGCAACCTGGCACCAAGGAAGAGATAAGAGTCACACACAGGAACTGTGCTGTTCACTCAGCTTTTAATGAATGGAGGGTCACTCAGAGTAGACCATCAACACACATGAATATCCTACTCACACTCTGACGATCTAAGAGAAATATAACACACACACACACACACACGCACACACACACACACACAGAACAGTCAATGGGGAATAATGAACCCGAGTCCCAGGGTCTCAGGCTGCAGGTCCAGGAGACAGCAGGGTGAGTGTGGGAGATGTCAGCGTCCTGCAGGGAAGGGTCCCTGGAGCCAGGTGGGCAGCGGGGCAGGTGAAGTCCTCAGTCCAGCAGGGCAGAGCCTCTGGCGGCTGATGCCAAGGGAGATCAAGGTGGCGTGAGGCAACACCTGGGGTGTGGGGCTCGTCCATCTCAGCAGTGTCGTGGGACCTGCCTCAGTTATACCTGGACAGTGGTGGGCTCCACCCTTCTGGGTCTTTTGATAAGTGTCTTGGCACCCCTGATGCCAGGTGGGGAATCTCCCCAGGAGCCTGTCTATGGGTGGCCCCGCTCTGCAGACACAGCTGTTCTGATCATGTGTGCAGGTATCTTAGGTGTGTCTCCTTGCCAGGTGCATCTGCTCCTACTTAGGCCGTTTCCCCTCTTGAACCAAAGTGTCATGGCCAACTGGCAGCCATTTTAATTGACATAAGTGACTCCTCTTTGTTTTATAAACTTTATGCTTTCTTGACCACACCAGTACCATTTTATTGGTCCTGCTCCCCACAATGGCCCAGCCAGGCCTACTCATGTAAATGGGCGGTTCATGTGTTACAGCTGTGACATGTGATGCCATCGGCGACCTTCAGAATGGCTCAGTGAGCTGTAGCCATGCCCCTGCCGGAGACTTCACCTTCCAGTCATCCTGCAGCTTCACCTGTCATGAAGGCTTCCAGTTGCAGGGGCCCGCCCAGGTCGAATGCACCGCACAAGGGCAATGGACACAGCAAGCGCCGGTCTGTGCAGGTGAGCCTGACGCTGCCCTTCCTGAAGAGCAGCTCCCCGGAACTTGGGCAGTGAGGGTGAGACCAGCTGCCCGCCTTACCTGTGGAAATTAGATTCCATGGGCAACCCTCTTCTCACGCCCTGGAGGCTCATCCAGGGGATGAATTACATGTAATGAAAGCAGATGCTTTGCCAGTTCCATAGCTGTGCTGTGCTAACAGAACTTTATGGACATGGGAACCAAATAGGTGGAAATCTCTATCTAATGGGAAATTGCATTAGAAAATTTCGACAGTAGGATTGTGAGGACAGGACTTGATGCTAAAACCCTTGTCATACCTTTCTTCTGAAATGACTTATCACTAGCAGTGATGAGAACATTTCGAGTGTGGTGTCAGATATAAAGACACCCACAATACATGCCTACGCACCACAATTAATTCGCTTTAAAGCCAGAGTAAGAATATGAAAACAAGCAGTTTTCCACTATCAGCTACTGATATTCTTGTAGCCAAGTACAGCTCAGAATAATTTTCCGCAGCAAAAAGCCACAATAGCAAAACCAAACTGCAAAGCAGACAAAATTTAAACATGGCTGCCTCCTTATTTCCATTTCTCGGCACCATGTATAAGCATCCAGGACCCCTAAGCTGCTCTCTGACACCATAAAATCTCTCTCTTGAGTCTCGCTTCTTTCCCATGTCAGAAGAACATGCAGGAACCACCTGTCCTGGTAAAAGTTGTCCTTTAATTAGAGTCCCTGTCAATAAGGGATTGTAATTCAAAGAAAACACAGTTTCCTCCCAGTTGCCCTGGGAGTAAGGCAGAGTCTTGAGTCCTCTGAGCGTTTCTTTGTGCAGAATGAATGGGGCTCACTGAGTCCAATGCCAGGGATCCTCCCGGTCCACGGCAGCATTTTCTGACCATCAGTCTGGTGTTTCAGTGCCCCAGTGCGAAGCCTTATCCAGACCTGAGAGTGGCTACATGGATTGTACTCCCAGTGCGTCTGGAAGTTTCCAAACTGGGTCCAGCTGTGAGTTCTCCTGTCAGGAAGGATTTGTGCTGAAAGGACCCACAAGTCTCCTCTGTGGTCACACAGGGGAGTGGGACCATGAGGAGCCCACATGTGAAGGTACTGTTTGTGTTTTCATTTTCTGTTAAGATTTTTTAAAAAAGAAAACTATTGAGAAGCTAAGGACTTGGTGACGTGGAGAAACCTGCCGCTGCCTGATACACACAAACTTCTCACATGCTCACTTGTGTCTTCCAGCCATGCGATGTGACGCTGTCCACGAGCCCCAGAGTGGCTGGGCGAGCTGCACCCCTGCCCCAGCTGGACCTTTCACCTATGGATCCTCCTGCAACTTTGGCTGCAGGGACGGCTTTGAACTGCAGGGATCGGCTCAACTGGTGTGCACATCCCAGGGACAGTGGACCCAGGAGGTCCCCTCCTGCCAAGGTGAGACTGAATTCAGACTTACAGGGCAAGTACTCTCACACCGAACAGTGATGGGCCCCAAGGAGCTTGATCCTAATTTCCCACCTGATGAAAACGAATGAGCGCCAATTAGTTGCATTTGGTGTGGACCTCTCAGCCAGTTCCGGAAGTTTTCCAGTGCACTTTCCTTAACATCTACCCGGGTTCCTGTCATTTGCAGCGGTACAATGTTCCAGCCTGGAGGTTCCCGGCAAGGCAAACGTGAGCTGCAGCAGGGAGCTGGTGGTGGGCGCCGTGTGTACGTTTGAGTGCCCCGAAGGATGGACGCTCAATGGCTCCGCGGCTCTGACGTGCGGCCCCACAGGACACTGGTCTGGGATGCAGCCAACCTGTGAAGGTGAAGCACTCATTGATGGTGGGCGTCTGGGGGCTAGAGAGAGAAGAAGGGGGGTTGTCCCGCTGAAATAATGGACAGTCTGTTACCTCCAAATCAGAAAGGCCAGAGCGGTTGGCCAGGTCAATTTTACGAGGACTTAGAGAAAACGGAAGAGGTGACATGTTGATAGAATGAGTAGAATCTGACAATTGGGAGAGGGAGGGAGGGGGAGAAGGGGAGAGAGGGAGAGAGGGAGAGAGGGAGGTGCCAAAGTACAGTGTTGTTCTAGAATCTGCCTGGCAGTGGGTGGGGCTGATTGCAAAGGTCTTCAATCCAACACTGGACTACATGCCACTTCTGCTTCGCACAGAGTCATCAGTGTACGGGGAAAAGGGCAGATGGACAGGACAAGAGGACTTTGGAGTCGGCTCTTTCCCCTGACAGTTCTTCTCCTCTGTTTCTCCAGCTCCCGCCGAGTCCACCGCCGCCCTGGCTATCGGCCTCTCGGCTGCTGGGACCTCCCTCCTGACCTTGGCATCGTTTCTCCTCTGGCTCATGAAACGTCTTCGGAGGAAAGGTGAGAGGGGTGGTAAATGCTCTCCAAAACAGTCTTTGAGAATTATTTCATCCTTGCCGATGAGCCAAGTTCTCAGAAGCAGATTTGGACAGTAATTACAATCTAGTTACTAGAAAAATAATAAATGGCATTAAGTTAAGCAGCTGTCTTAGGGACAGGGCTCATCATAAACTCGGAGTGGGCCAAGTTTTTGGAAGTGGGGGTGCTGGCCGTGCTAACCCAGGACAACCCTGGGCAATGCCTCTCACGTTGAATTTTCTGGACCCTTGAAGTTGTGCAGCAAGATTGCCAGGATTGGTACTCCCCAGGAGATGGAATAAAACATGGCTAAAGATTTTATTAGGAAAACAGGCTGAAATTGGGGAGCACCTCCGAGGGAATGTACAAACACAGGTAGCCACACACACGGTTTTCGTGGCCTACGAGAGTATTTAAAATTTTTGAAATTAAGTTCTGATGTTCCCACATAGGAACTTTGATATGAAATCCAGGTTTGGGGCTTGTCATGAAATGTTGGGAGGTAAACCTGGCAAGCTGAGCCTGTGGTTGTTTGCTTACGTTAGACGTGGCAGGGCCCCTCCAGGAGGGCCCACTTTGCATGTCCCATCCCGCTAGTTGCCACGGAGCTGTGTTTGTGCTCTGATTATACAGGGGCCCTGAAGGCACTGAGGTTGCCACTCCCAATGATGAATAGTGTCAGACTGTTTCTGGATTTGATGGGTCCTTTGAGCGTGATTTAGTCCAAATTAATGGTTGTCTTTTTCTTGCAGCAAAGAAATTTGTTCCCGCCAGGTAAGTTGCATTCTTTGCCCTGCATGCCATTGCATGAACACCCTGCCCGTTCTTCTCCCTTCGTGATGGAAAACTGTGCTTTACTTAGTGTTCTTGTATATTCCACAGCAGCTGCCAAAGCCTGGAATCAAACGGATGCTACCAAGTGCCTGCTGAGTTCATTTAAGTCTGAAAGGAATCAGGTAAGGCTTGAGAATCACACATGGCTTGGAGAGAAGATACTGTTGTTATATGTTCTGCTGCTCCTGAGCCCTCCAGTTCTGCCGGTTTCTGGAGTGGGGGGTGAGGAGATCACCACCTTCATGGTATTTTATGAAACGTGGTTTCATTTGTACGTACAAGGAAAGGAAGGGAACAAGGATCTGGCCGTGATGGAGTCCATTCGTTCATGAAAGTTAATAATGATGGTAATAGCTGTCACATAGAACTTACTATATTCCAGGACGGTTCTAAGCTAAGGATTCTCAGAGACAGGGTTATTACTACACTTATTATTATGTAGATGAAGAAAATGAGGCACAGAGAAGTTAAGTAACTTGCTTAGAATCTCAAAGCCAGTGAGGCCGTGTGGCCAGCATTCAAACCTGAGCGGTCTGGTTGTAGAGTGCGTGATCCTGACCACTCTGCTCTGCTTTTTGAGCATTTGGAAGGACCAGGTCTCCTCCAAATAGATTTTTTAAAAAATTAACACCTTTTTGCAGGTAGTTTTAGTTTATAGAAAAGTGAGCAGAAAGTGCAGACTTCCAGCACACCCGACTCCCCCCCACCCCCACCCCCGCCCCGCCCACACACTTCCTCTATTGCTTACATCTTGCATTCGGATGGCGTTTTGTAACAATTGATGGGCCAAGGTTGCTACATTTTTAGCTACCGCCAACCGTCTGCGTGAGGGTTCACTCTTGGCTTTGCATTTTCTATGGGCTTCAACAATGTGTACTGACCTGAACCCACTGTCACAGCATCATGAGGGATAATCTCACTGCCCCAACTGGTCAGGGTGTTCACCCTTGACCACGCCAGGGCAAGCACACACCATGAGCAGGAGATGAGTGTGGCCGCCGCTGTCGGGGGCACAGTAGCAAGCGTCTTGACAGCATGCACTCTCATCCTTGCAGGACACAGGCGAATGAAGGTCCTGGAGTGACACCCTGAGGATGGCAGAGGCAGAGGGCAGATGGCAGGTCTTCCCACCTACGGCAGCCTGGACCGCAATGCCTATGAGGCCCGCGGGCGAGGCCAGCCGGCCACCAGAAAGACTCGGTTTTCTTCCTCCTGTTCTCAGGGCCTGGACAGCTCTGGCTGCTGGAGGGAAAGGACATTCCCTTCCAGGCAAAAGAGAGAAGGCCACCGCACTGGAGTCTCAGGATACCTTCTGTAACTCTGCCTCCCTCGCTCATGGTGAAATCTCTGTGGAGAAACCCAGCATTCTGTGACGTTGTTTCTTTCTTTTGTTCCTCGAAGTATATAAACTGCCGGTTACAAAGTGGTTCTTGTGGGCCGGGCATTGTCACAAGTTTGCTAGAGGAAATAAATCGGCCACAGATACTGACTGGACACATTGTGTTGTTGTTAATGGTGCAAACCCTACTGAGAACTTGTGCGTGAGGATTACTGAACAAAGCCAGTATATCATTTTTATCCCTGTGGGATTCAGGGCTTTTTAAAGTATTCTTAGAGATAGTATTCTTTTAACTTGCACCCAGTATATATTCCATAGTCCTTAATTCAGGGCAAGCATTGTAGGGACTTTAACATGCGTACATGTCGGGACCATAAGCAGGTAATAATTACTCATTCCAGATCATCACCTCCCTATTAATGAATTCTAATGTTACATCTGTAGTGAATATATTTCAGAAAAGGGCAAATACTGTTTCCTAATAATGTATTAACAGAACATTAACCGGTGTAATGTTGTGAATTTTTTGGTAACAGTTTAAAAACAGGAGTAGTGAGTGTCAGGACAGTGAAAGCTAAGTGGCAGACACTTGTGCAGTGCCTGGTTTCCATGATGAAAAACTTCTATGAGGCCAAATGTTCTGATTTGATAAAAGCATAAATGTAAATAAATGAAGGTACATTTTTGTAAATGTCTTTGTTGAAAAAAAAATGTAGAAATGTGGATGTGCTTTGCATTCCTAAAAAGATGCTCGTCAGATGTAATGTGGTGATACGCAATTCTTGAATAGTTCACAAGGTTTTAAATCCGTGATAAGAGCTCACTGTGTACAGGATTCACCTAGTGGAGTTTGACAAAGTGAAAGGTGTTTAATAATTATTTCCTAATTGTTGTCATTGTTTGTTAGGCTGTTATTGAAGAGAAGAAAGACTGTAGGAGCCAGTATTCGTATTTATTTAGAAGGGAGTTTAAAATTCCTAAGGAATCCAGTTATTGATCCCTGGCAACGAGACATGCTCCGTCAGAAATTACCAACCTCAACAGGGTGTGAGGATCAAAACCCTCCCACACACCCATCGCCTTAGTGTGCATGGCGAGAGCAAAGTTCCAGAGAAGCTCCTGGATGCCCCTTGGCAAAGGCAAAGCCAAAAGCAGACAGGGAGAGATGCTGAGAACCAGGGCAGCAGAGGTTGTTAAGGGCAAGGGACTTTGGGAAACAAGGGAGAGGGAGCAAAAGCATCTCTGCATTCAGGCCGTGTATGAAATCACGATCATCTTGTCTGAGACTGTGCAAATGTAAATGTGCGTACTACTGAATGGGAAATAGCTATGTGAGCGCTAAATGGGTCTGGGTTTGGGTTTTATGCAGTATTTTAAATTATGGTTGAAAATATTTTACAACTGTTTATGTATTTATTTAAACTTACGTCGTATTTACTGTATTTGACATGGCACTATAAAGTTGGATAATAAACATGTTTGTATTTATCTTGGTGTAGGAGCTCTTTCTTAAAAATCCTATTTTATTTAGATAAAACTCCCATACCATACAATATGTCCTTTTTAAGTGTACAATCCAGAGTTTTTGGTATAGTCATGAGATCCTACAGCCATCGCCACGATGGAACTCCAGAACATATCACCCAGAAAGAAACCCAGTGCCCAGTAGCAGTCACTCTTCATTTTGCTTCCCCCTGCCCCTGGTGATCGGGAATCTACTTTTTGCTTCTCTGAGTTTGCCTATTCTGGACACATAAGTAGAGTGACACGGTCTGCAGCCTTTTGTGCCTGGCTTCTTTCACTTAGGGTATCGTATTCAAGCTCAATTCATTTTGTAGCATGTATCCATGCCGCATTTCTGTGTGTGTGTGTGTGTGTGTGTGTGTGCGTGTGCGTGCATATATGTACATGGAACATTTAAAAAAAATTTTATTGCCCTGGCTGGCGTAGTGCAGTGGTTTGAGTGTGGGCCTGCAAACCAAAGGGTCGTAGGTTCAATTCCCAGTCAGGGCACATGCTTGGGTTGCAGGCCAGGTCCCCAGTGTAGGGCACGCAGGAGGCAACCACACATTGATGTTTCTCTCCCACTCTTTCTCCTTCCCCTTTCTCTAAAAATAAATAAATAGAAATCTTTAAAAAAATTTTATTGTTGTTCAAGTACAGTTGTCTGCATTTCCCCCCACCACTCCCCCCACACCTGAGCCATCCCTACCTCCCCTGCTGATTCCACCCCGCCTTGATTTTGTCCATGTGTCCTTTATAGTTGTTCCTGAAATCCCTTCCCCTCTTTCCCTTCATTATCCCCTCCCACCTCCCCTCTGGTTGCTGTCAGATTGTTCTTAATTTCAATGTCTCTGGTTATATTTTGCTTGCTTGTTCGTTTTGTTGATTAGGTTCCAGTTAAAGGTGAGATTATATGGTATTTGTCTTTCACTGCCTGGCTTATTTCGCTTAGCATAATGCTCTCCAGTTCTATCCATGCTGTTGTGAAGGGTAGGAGCTCCTTCTTTCTTTCTGCTGCGTAGTATTCCATTGTGTAAATGCATCATAGTTTTTTGATCCACTCGTTTACTGATGGGCACCTAGGTTGCTTCCAGCACTTGGCTATTGTAAATTGTGCTGCTGTGCACACTGGGGCGCATAGGTTCTTGTGGACTGGTGTTTCAGGGGTACTTTATTTCTTTTTGCAGCTGAACCGCTCTCTAGGATGCAGCCATGCACCTTTTCTTCTCCCACCCACCAGCTGAGGACACTTGGGTGGTCACCGCATTTTGGCTGTTGGGAATAATGTTGCTGTGGACTTCTTTTTTATTATTATTTTTTATTGTTAGTGTACGATGGTTGTCCCGATTTCCCCCCCTGGGCCCTCCTCCACCCAGCCCACTCCCCGCTCCTACAGTCGGTCCTGCTGTGCACGTCCACCGGACCTTCACACATGTTCTTTGACCAGTCCCTTCCCCAACCTTCTTGTCCAAGTTTCTGGGTAGACTTATGTTTCCAATTCTCTCAGGCACATACTGAGAAGTGTAATTTTTGGGTCATATGGTAACTCCATGTTTCATTTTTAAAAATGTATTGATTTTTTTTTGAGAGAGAGAAACACTGACTTGTTGTTCCACTTATCTCTGCATTCATTAGTTGACACCTGTATGCACCCTGACGGGGGATCGAACCCACAACCCTGGCATATTGGGACAACACTCTCACCAACCAAGTTACCCAGACAGGGTTCTCCATGCTTCATGTTTGGAGGAATAGCCAAACTGCTTTCCAAAAGGGCTTCGTCATTGCTCAACCCCACCGACAATGCTGGAGGGTTCTGATTTCTCTGCATTCCGTCCACTACCCGGCACCATCCATGTTGTGGAGGATCACCATGCTCAGGGGCATGTGTGGAGTGCTGTGCGCACAGGCCCCCTGCATCGACACTGCACAGCTGTCTGAGAAATGTTAATAATCTTTGAAACATCCTCAAGATCAGTGAAACAAAGTACTTCCCTGGGGTCCCTGGCTCATGCCCATCTCAGTTCTCAAGGTGCTCAGTTACACGATTCACCTTCACTCCTTCTACAGACTCAGGGTTGCCCCAGGGTTGGAGGCAGGTTTGTGTTTCTGCCACCCCTCCTCTGCACCCGTGCCAAAACCACCTCGAGAATGTCGATGTTATCAAAGAATCAAAAGGTCTGAATGTCTGCAAAAACCTGCTTTCGTTTCTGGCGCGATTTTCCAGGATTAAAAAAAGCTGTGGTTTTCACACTGTCGCCGATGATGGCTGGTGTCACTTTGATTTCTGTCCTCCATCTTCCCTCAGAGGATTACTTAAGAGAACACGAAATAAGTGAAAAAGCCAGGATTGGTTCTGCAAGTTCGATCTGTTTTCCTGCAGGACTGAAGTGGACGCGCGTTTGAGAGCAACTCAGAACACAGAGGGTGCGGGACGGTCGGCTTCCCCAGGCATCCAATGGTGGAGTAAAGTGTACGGATGGAATGTGTTCAGAAGGAATGCAGAGGCCCAGGCCCAATGGAAATGGGCAGGTGCTAAGCTAGAAGTGAGAAGTGCACCAATTCTTGGTGTTAGCAGATGAGCTTTCATGGAAGAAAACAAAAATCTACCCCTTCTAGAGGTAGATCTAAATGTCCACCCACCCCATGACCCTAGCAAGACCAAATCCACGTGGATGCCTCTCTTCCTCCCCTCTGGAGTGTAAGCCCCTCTCTGCTCACCTGCCATCTCCAGGATACATGCCCCAGCCTGGCTTTCCTTCCCAGACCCCTCCTCGCCACCCTCTGGAATCCTGCTCCACAATGGCCAAAGCCCCACATGCTCCAGGTCCTCTCCACAACTTCTCCCTCTGTCCCCGCTGTGACAGCCCCCTGGCCTGAGCACGTGCCGACCCCTCCCCACCCCACAAATCTCTCAAGGGGCATGTCTGTCCTCTCCTGCCCCGTCTCTCAGGGGTGGGGCATGCAGAGCAGTGTCCTCCTCTATGAGGAATTTCATTACTGATCTCTGTTCTTCTCACCACCTTTTAAATAATGAGGGGAAGAAATACAATGACCTTGAGTCTCTGGGGCTGGTGACACAGATGCACCCTCGTCTCACTGTCCTCCTTGCAGTGACCTCCCAGCCCTCCAGCCCAGCTCCTTCTTGTCCTCGCTCTTGGACGCCCCCTGCAGTCCTGTGTGATATTACCCTTCAGGCTCACAGCACCTGCCTAGGTCTGCATTGCCCAGCCACTCAGCTTTCTCGCAGCCTTCTGCCCTGGACAAAGCCCCCAGCTTGATATTGCCAAACTGGCATCTACTTGAGAAGCATATATTCAAGCATCCCTCTCTTTAATCGCATCTCCTGGCCTTGGAGGTCTATTGCTCAAGTATCTCACTGCAACCCTCTTTAATCCCACTTGTTGACCCTCTGGTTGGTTCCCTTATCTCTAACCATCCCCTCTTCCTCCTCTATTTCCAATCTTTTCTGCACCTCTGCCAAACACGGCTCTTCTCCATCACAGGATTTGCCCCTCCAGAGACTACTCATTCCGTTTGTGAACACCGGTCCGGCTTCTTGCGAGGAGCGCGCATCCGCTCTCGTTCGATCCCTTATTCATTTAGTCATTCAGTACGTTTCGGTTGAGCATCTACTACTATGTGCAAGAATGCGCTTCATTCCAGAAAGACAGCGATGCGCGAGGTGATCATTCCCCGCTCCTGAGGAACCTAGAGTCTAGTGGGGAAGACAGATACCACACAGACAACCACAGAAGCAATCAATCATTTCATCGCACTAAAGGAAGGCAGACCGACGGAGGCTGTGAGGGTGTGAGAGGGCCGCCCTGTTGCCGAGGGCGGGGGTCAGGGAGGGGGCAGGCTCCCGGTGCTGGGACACGCGGCCGGCATGTTCCCAGACAGCAGCGTGGGCGGATGTAGCCCTTCTCTGTGGACAGGGCTCAGGGCCTGAAGGGGGCACGCGGTGGCATGAGAGCTGATGCTGGAAGGTTCGTGGGCTGAGTCAGCAACTGGGAACTGCAGGCCATGCAGCCAGCAGATTGGGAACCTGGAGACCAGGGTGTCCCTGGGCCGTTGCCCTGTCATCAAGGGTGGTGGAGGGCCTGTGTGGGGGGCTGCCAGTGGGCAGGAAGCACAGTTATTGGGAGAACTATGGACAGGCTTTGGCACCACTGGGAGATCGTGAAAAAGAAAAAAAATTCCCCCTGATTACAGCCAAAACTCCGTGGTGATTTTATTCTTTTTTCCCATCTTACTCACATGTGCCTTTTGCAGTAAAACAATTTAATAAACCTGCTGCAGGCCTATATGCGTGTGGGTGTGTGCCTGAGTGGAGACGTTTTAATTTCTCTTGGCCCAGAATCTTGAGAGAGGAATGCCTGAGGCGGAAGCCACACTGCTTACTGAGAGTTGGTATAAGGAACTGGTAGGCTGGAGTTGTAACTTCCTGAGAGGGAAAAGTTCAGTTTAGCACATGTACAATGTTGGGGGGGGGGTGTTAAACACCTAAATGGAGATGCCTGGTCAGCATTTGGCTGAGCGTGGGGGATGTCCCGGGGCAGACAAGCGGTCCTGGCTGGAAATACCCATTTGGAAGTCATCGGCATTTAGATGGCATTCGAGGCTCAGAGATGGGGTTGTCTTACCCAGTCCATGAGCTCAGGTGCATAGGGAGGGTGGTGGGCTCTCCAAGGTTGGGCTGTTGGAGAGAAAAGGGAGCATCGAAAGGTGAAACTGAGAATGGACGGTCAGTGAGGTGGGAGGAAAACCAGGAGCTGACCGGCCAAATAAGATGAGGATGGAGGCTTGGTTGCAGGCTTTGGGGAAGTGCAGGAGCTCTGCAAGAGCAGTCTTGGGTGGCCAGTGTGGCCACAAAACCTGACTGGACAAGGGTGGAGGGCGAATGGAAGGGGAGGACTTAGAAATGCAGTCTAGACGTTTCCCTGGGGGCCGAGGAAGAGACGGGCGCTCCAGGGTCTCCCTGGCTCCAGACCTGTCTCCACTCCCCCACGTCTCCCAAGCTCCTTCCAGGAGAAGTGCAGCTCAGTGACCAAGAGCACAGGCTTAGAATCCATGGGCCTGGGCTCCTGCTGTGTCTCTCAGCAGCCATGTGACCAAGGCAACTTTCTTAACTTTTCCGAGACATTTTTCCCCCAGTCCTCACTCAAGGACATATCATTGACTTTTTAGAGAGACAAGAAGGGAGAAGAACATCGATGTGAGAGAGAAACATTGATTGGTTGCCTCTCCTACATGCCCCACCGGGGACCGCACCCACAACCTAGACCTGTGTCCTGACCAGGAACCAAACCTGCAGCCTTTCAGTTTATGGGGTGATGCTCTAACCAACTAAGCCACACTGGCCAGGGCCCTTTCTGAGACCTTTTAAAGTGGGGATATGAACAGTACCTACTGGGGAGTATTGTATTTAATCTTTTTTAAAATATATTTTATTAATTATGCTATTACAGCTCTCCCATTTTCCCCCTCTGCCCTACACACCCCCTCCACCCACATTTCCCCTCCTTAGTTCAAGTCCATGGGTCATACACGTAAGTTCTTTGACTTCTACATTTCCTATACTATTCTTGCCCTCCCCCTGTCTATTTTCTACCTACCCTCTATGCTACTTATTCCCTGTACCTTTTCCCCCTCTTTCCCCCTGCAACTCCCCTATTGATAACTCTCCATGTGATCTCCATTTCTGTGGTTCTGTTCCTGTTCTAGGTGTTTGCTTAGTTTGCTTTTGTTTTTGTTTTAGGTGTGGTTGTTAATAGTTACGAGTTTGCTGTCATTTTACTGTTCATATTTTTATCTTCTTTTTCTTAGATAAATCCCTTTAACATTTCATATAATGTTAAAGGGCTTGGTGATGATGAACTCCTTTAACTTGACCTTATCAGAGAAGCACTTTATCTGCCCTTCCATTCTAAATGACAGCTTCGCCGGATAGAGCAATCTTGGATGTAGGTCCTTGCCTTTCATGACTCAGAATACTTCTTTCCAGCCCCTTCTTGCCTAGAAGGTCTCTTTGGAGAAATCAGCTGACAGTCTGATGGGAACTCCTTTGTAGGTAACTGTCTCCTTATCTCTTGCTGCTTCTAGGATTCTCTCCTTCATTTTATTCTTGGGTAATGTAATTATGATGTGCCTTGATGTGTTCTTCTTTGGGTCCAACTTCTTTAGGACTCTCTGAGTTTCATGGACTTCCTGGAAGTCTATTTCCTTTGCCAGATTGGGGAAGTTCTCCTTTATTATTTGTTCAGATAACTTTTCCACTTGTTGCTCTTCTTCATCTCCTTCTGGCACCCCTATAATTTGGATGTTGGAACATTTAAAGATGTCCTGAAGGTTCCTAAGCCTCTCCTCATTTTTTGAATTCTTGTTTCTTCATTCTTTTCTGGTTGGATGTTTCTTTCTTCCTTCTGGTCCATACCATTGATCTGAGTCCCAGTTTCCTTCCCATCACTATTGGTTCCCTGTACATTTTCCTTTATTTCACTTAGCATGGCCTTCATTTTTTTCATCTAATTTGCAACCAAATTCAACCAATCCTGTGAGCATCCTGATTACCACTGTTTTGAACTGTGCATCTGATAGGTAGGCTCTCTCTTCATCGCTTAGTTATATTTTTTCTGGAGCTTTGATCTGTTCTTTCGTTTAGGCCTTTTTTTTTTTTTTTTTTTTTCTGTCATGACGTGCCTGTTCTATAGTGAGGGGTGGAGCCTTAGGTGTTCATTAGGGTGAAGCAACCTAGTTGCTGGGTTGTGATGTTATACGTGGAGAGGAGTCCAAGAGGGAACAGTGGCGCTTGCTCCACTCTCTGCTGGATTTCAGTCACTTCCCCTGCTTCCCACAAGCAAACTGGGCCCTACTGGTGCTGATTCCGGAGTGGGTGGGCTTGTGTACATTCTAGGACCCTGTGGGTCTCTCCAGTGAACTCTCCTGTGAGGCTGGGATTTTCTCCCCCAGCACCTCAACCCACACAGGTGTTTTCAATTGGTGTTTTGAGGCTTTATTTCCCTGCTGGGGCCCTAGGTGGTGCGGTCTGTCCCACTCCCCAGTTGTTCCTCCTGGTTTATCCACATGCAAATATGGTACCGCCTGCTCCAGCAGCCGCTGCCACAATCTTGCCAGGCAGCCGCCACCTTGCCGTGAGTCCTCTCTGCCTGGCTGCCTGACCCCGCGCCTCCTACCAGTCTGGATAAATGTTTCTTCTTTAACTCCTTGGTTGTTGGACTGCCATACAGCTCGCTTTTCTGTCAGTTCTTATTGTTTTTAAATTGTTGTTGTCCTTCTTTTGGTTGTGCGAGGAGGCACAGTGTCTACCTACACTCCATCTTGGCTAGAAGTAGCCTGTATTTAATCTTTATAAAAGATTAAGGTAGTAAAAATGGAATGTTGAGCTCTAAAGCTATTATTGTTATTATTATCTTTTCCAAAAAAGCAAATCTGATTATGTCCCCGGCTCCCCCTTTCCACTGCCCTCCATCACAGAGGTCCTGATTCCAAGTGCCAGCTCTCTCCTCATCACAGTCTCTGGAAATACATAGAACGACCTCCATAGGCCCCCAGACCCGGGTCTGGGGCTAGAGCTATTCTGCTCTGCTCAGGGCTTAACTCTAGGAGGTGCCATTCCCAAGGATGTCCACTAGGAGGTGAGCAAGGAGAAGGAACCGAAGTGAACCAAGTCTTTGCGGTAGCTAGACTGAAGTTTAACAGACATCATGAATTTGTCCAAAAGACTTTTTGATTGTGTGATATTTGCAATGATCAGGGGCCCTCTACCACGGGTAGCCAAGAGTTAGCCTAGTGTGTATACAAAAAGGAAGGGGCGAGGCAGAGAGATGGACAGGGAGAGAAGGGGAGGAATGGGAGGGATGGAGGGAGTGTGAGAGGGAGGGAGGAGGAGGAAAGGAAGGGAAGAAGGAAGGGAAGAGAGGAGGGAAGGGAGACACTAACAACAATACCCTTGGACAGCAGCCCTTCTTAAGGGAAGTGACAGAGGTCAGACTAGGAAAGAAGTGGGGAAAGAGGAGGTAGGAGAGGTGGGGGAAGTGGGGGAGGAGGATGTGAGACTGGGTTAGAAAACTGAAAGACAGCAAGCTCTCTGGTGACACGGGGCACAGCCTCTCTGCAGCAGCACACCTAGCCCTGGGCCAGGACCCGGAGGACCCTGAGGAGCAGAGCTGAGAGGTGAGGCTACAGGAGAGCCGGACCAGGACCACGCAAAGCCACGGTGAGCGTTCAGCCTAAAGGATTTTCAGATGCTCAGACAGAACCTCTTCTTGGGATCGCAGAGGTGGGTGGCAAAAGACAAGAAGCAACACATCTCATGTTTGCTTTTTAAAAAGCCAAGGACTAAAATCACCTTGTGCTCTTGGAGTCCCTCTCCTTAGAGGTGCTGATTGCATCTCCTGGACCTGTCTCTGCCAAGGTCCCGGAAGGGCCCTCTGGTTGCAGTCGGCACTTTTGCAACCTGGCACTGCGGCCCCCTGAGAGGTGAGACCCTTCAGGAGGCAGGGTGTGAAGGTGAGCAGAAAATCTTCAGTCTTGTCCTCTGAGTTGCTCACAATGCCTTTCTTTTTAGTTAAAGAAGCTGAACTGCTTTTCCGTGCTGGTGTCTGTTCGACTGTCGAGTTCTTTTAGGTATCTGAAGCACTGACCCATCGTAATCAAGTGGGAGATTTTAACACGAGCTCTAGACATCAAGAGTTCGTTAAGCACCAGGAAACACTTTAAGATAGTGTATACCAAGAATCAAATAGTTTCATCTAACAGCTCAGCAGAAAAGTAGGTACAAACAAATATTACTGAAATATGGAAAAAATCCAAGTGGCAACACTCAGTGACTTGAGGTTAAGCTGTGAAAATAAAAGAGGCAGGCCTGAGTTTTGAGGCAAATGTCATGCTACTCTTTCTTATCCACTGCTGAGAAATCAGTGACTTCAGCCAGGTTTACTAAGCATGTGTGTTTCGTTCCGAACTTCAGGAGAAGTTGTAGGAGCCTCCTCCTTTTAAGAGTATAAATCTTGTCTTTCATTTGCAGATGTTTCCAGGGAAACGTCGAAGTGCTCAGGGGGTCTTCAGGCTGTGGGTGTGGACAGTGCTCTGTTGTGGTATGTTCTGCTACGTTTATATTGCTACACTTTTTTATTTTAAAAAAATATGTTCATTTTTTCTTAAATATCCACTGGGTGGATAGGGAAAACTATTGGGTAGGTAGCTGCTAATTTTGTCTCTTCTGTGCTGATCTCTTTTCTTCCTCTCACATTCAGTCCTTCTCCCAGAAATCTCCCAAGCCCGCCACACCCTTTGCTTCGGGGTCCAAATTCTGAAAAAACCCACAGAGATCTTAGTTATAAAGGATAAGGTCAATTAAGAAATATCTAATAGGGGGACCTTACAATCTATACACAAGATCTAGCACTGCGCTTTCTATCAATAGTTCCATGGACATCAACATCATCTCTACGATTGAAGGGTGAGCTCTGTGAGGTCAGGCCCTTTCCACAGTTTCTGATCTTTCTCCCGTGGATGTGACATGTTCTCTGCCGGATTCTCGAAGACTCTTCAGCAATGGCTTTGTACTTTCTTTCCCCTTTCCTAAGTCAACTCCTGTCCTCTTACTCCCTGGTTTGGATTTTCAGCTCTGGCCAAGCAAGCATGCTTTCCTCTGCCCCTCGAACCTTCCATGCACCACATCTGCCTCAGGCCACCTGGTGGGACCCTAGTGGGTCCCTGCAGTGTGCCCAGAGCTGCTCCAGACCCTGAGGATGCAGCAGTGAGCAAAACAGCCTCTTCCTCTAGCACTCACATTCCTGTAGAACGTTCCTTTAAAACTCTGGTCCAAATGCTCACTGTATGGCATTCTCTCCTCATGAATTATATCAGTATCATTTCTGATAAGTTTCATTTGATCAACATTGATTATGTTTTCTTTCCACCTTTTATTATTCCTTGTCTAGCATCTTTAGGAGACTGCAAAATCAGATCTGTTTTCTTTGCCCTACACAGTGAAAGCTCAATAAATGTTGAGGCGAAAACTTTGAACTTAGAGTCAGTGAGAATTTCACATGGATAAGACCAGGCTTAGAAGGGCAAATATTATTGTGAGGTCATTGTGAATTATGTGTTTGTTTTGGGTTCTTCAAAGGCCTCATGTCTGAAGCACCCATATGACGAAACACCATCTGTTGAGTTTCTTTGTGGGCAGAGCATGATGTAAATAAATTTTGTATCCTGCATCATTGGGTTTCATAAACTGTTCTTTCTGTTGTTACGTAGTTAGCTATCTAAGGCTTGGGCTGTGTACCGAGGCCTTCCTACAAGCAGTTCTTCCTCTGGTGAATATTACCCTTTTAAGAGATCTCTTAACATCATGTCATTATTCCTGTCCTTATTTTATTTCTCTCTTAGAAACATACATGCTGGCCTTCAGGAAAGTATCCCAGGGATGGAAAAAAAATAGTACATAGTAAATCTGAGAGATACATGATATCATCCTTCAATTAATTTTAAGTGGCCGACAGCTAGTAAGATAAAGAAATAGGAATTTCTAAAATACGTTGGTTCAATTTCACTTGAAATTTTGAGAAAGAATGACATCCTGACAATAAATCTAGTGTGCCACCAAATTCATCTGAAATAGAGCTGCGTGCAAAAGTATTTCTATATTATGGTGGGAAAAAGTGATTAGGACGAGAAGGTGTAGCTTCTACCTCAAATCTGCAAATGACTAATTCTGCGCCGCCAGGGGCAGGGACTTAGAGTCCTGAGGTGTCAGTGTCCTCATCACTCAGCCTCGATGTGTCTTAGGTTGTTTTCAGCTGTCACCTTGAGTCTACGTCTCTCACGCCGATGTCTTTCAGATTTCTCTGCATATCATGGAACCAACTGCTGGACTTACCATCATTCTCAAAATTCCATGTCCTGGACAAACGCTAGAAAGTTCTGCCAACAACATTACACCGATTTAGTTGCCATTCAAAACAAGGGGGAAATCGAGTACCTGAACAAGACGCTCCCCTTCAGCCGCACTTACTACTGGATAGGCATCCGGAAGGTGGGAGGGGTGTGGACTTGGGTGGGCACCAACAAGACCCTCACAGCAGAAGCCGAGAACTGGGGCGACGGGGAGCCCAACAACAAGAAGACGAAAGAGGACTGCGTGGAGATCTACATCAAGAGGACCAGGGATGCGGGGAAATGGAATGACGACGCCTGCCACAAGCTGAAGATGGCCCTCTGTTACACAGGTAGGCCCTCTGTCACACAGGTGGGCCCTCTGTCACACAGGTAGGGGGGCCCTCTGTCACACAGGTGGGCCCTCTGTCACACAGGTAGGGGGCCCACGTGAGGGGAGTCTCGGGCCTGGCCTGTGCAGATGCCGGGGAGCGAGTACCCACAGAGCATTCCAAAGCCAGCCCCACCCTCGACATCGCTCGGACCGCGCCACTGCTGAGCATCTGTGGTGTGTGGTGTGTAAGGCCACCCCAAAGCTCCACCCCTAAATCAGTTTACATCCGGAGGGAGGGGAGCCAGGGGTGTCCCACCTGTGGCCCGTGGAGCCACGCAGCCCAGGATGGCTGTGAATACGGCCCAACACAAAATTGTAAACTTACTTAAAACATTATGAGATTTTGTATGTATGTACGGGATTACGGGTCACAGTGTATTTAATGTGTGGCCCAAGACAACTCTTCTTCTTCCAGTGTGGCCCAGAGATGCCAAAAGGTGGGACGCCCCTAGATCAGTGTCCCTACTAATACGGCAGGAAGCACAGGGAGCTTAGGTTCTCATCACCTCCTTGTGACGTAGGGGGCTCATGTTTCCTGGGTGGCCTGGTCCTGGAGTTCGCTATGATGTGACAGGGAGGTGTTTATCACCTGTGGTCTATAAGATGTCTGTAAAGACTCTGGTTGCAGTTCCAAACAGTGCAGATTCTCCCAAGGCCTATTTTGACAGTGAAACATAATTTGTCTGGTCCCTGGTAAACTGGACTCTCTATTAAATGGACAAATACAGACTTTTAAATCTTTCTATAGCTCTTTCTGTGAAGAAAGGGATTGCCAAGCAATCTGACTGCAGAAATGACTGGAGTCAGGCCATCAGTTAACTTGCTTCTTATGTTAAAAACTAAGTGATTTCAAGAGTTTCAACATAGGTCACTACGTCTCCCCCCAAGCGTGAGAGAGTGTCAATGTTGACAAATTCATTCTAAAGACACGCATCCATGGCTGTGTGGCCAGTATATTACAGTAAGAAACATGTTAGCATGTGGTTTTTATGCAAAGGTCCTATGAATGCACAAATAAAGGTTTCCTGTGTATTAAAATAATCCCAGCCCCAAAGTTGCCTGGGTCTCAAAACAATGACTATGAGCACTAAAAAGCAGTCACCCTAAACTAACATTTTTCCCATCCCATTTAAGCGTCTTGCCAGCCCTGGTCATGCAGCGGCCACGGCGAATGCATGGAAACCATCAATAACCACACCTGCCGCTGTGATGCGGGGTACTACGGGCCGCAGTGCCAGTTCGGTAAGCCCCTTGCTCTTCTCAGTCTCTTCCTGTGTAAAGTCGCAGGGCTGACGGCAGCTGATGGAGGCTGGGGCGACTTGTACTCGCCCCTCCCAGGAGTGAGAAGTTTCCATCAGAGGGCCGTGCTTGCACAATGCGGGTGCCTTTCTGTAAAGATTTTGTGAAGCTGGGAGGGAGTTTCTAGCTCACCTTCTAACAATAAATGGCTGAGTTTCTTTCGGACATTGGAGTTCTAACCAGTCCAATGTGCTCCCTATGGGTTTCGGAGAGCAGGACCCTACCATACCTGAGGGGTGGCGGTCACCCCTATGGCTCTGTTCTCAGTGGCACTCAGAAAGACACGTTGAGAAGTGAATTGAAACTCCATCCTGACTTATGAAATCTTTACAGAAAGGTACCAGCATTGCGCAAGCCCGGCCTTGCAATGAAAACTTCTCATTTCTCAGAACGGCGAGTATCATTTTGTCGTAAGTCACTGTAAGGCAAGGTCAAAAGGAAGAGTTCACGTAATGATATACGGCACATAGAGGCCAGAGGTATGTGATGAGAAACCCGATGTATCTGTCTGGGCTAGGTATTTCAGAAGATGTGCAGGCAAGTCTGTGGGAGAGCCTGTCCTTCAAGGATTTACAGTTAAGCAGGGGAATGATATATGTTCACAATTTACAGTGATGGAAAACAAGGTAAGCTAGCATAAGCTAGCGGAAACTGGAAAGTGCTTAATGGAGCAATCTGGCCTCGTTTGACAATGGGAGGTAATTTAGTCTTTTCCAAAATTGAAATTACTGGGTGACATTGGTTAATAAAATGTTACAGGTTTCAGGTGTACGGTTCTATAACGCATCATCTGCCCATTGTATTGTGTGTCCCCCACCTCAAGTCTCATCTCCTTCTATCACTGTCTATCCGTTTATCCCTCCTTTACTCTCTCCTGCCTTCCCCCTGCCCCCTGCTCATTTTCCTGGTAATCACCAGATGTTGTCTGTGCCTATGAGGGTTTTTATGTTTTTGTTTTTCTGGGGTTTTTTTTTGTACTAAATATTTAACACCTGTGTCTGGGGTGATTACCCCAGAAGCAGGGCATGAGATAGATTGAGGAGCAAAAAGGAGAGAGGACAGAGAGGATCGTCAGGGGTCTGCGGAAACCCCTCACAGTCATGGGGGCAGGAACAGAAAGGATGAGCCTGAAGATGCGGAGACGAGGAGTCTTTGACCCAGTCAACTCACTACTGAAAGACACATCAAATCCTTTGACTGCTATTGATTGAGTTTCAAAACTGCGTTTGAAGTATCTGAAGCCTGAAATGCAAAATTACAAGGAGAGAGAGAAAAAAAAAGCAATGTTCGTGAAGAATAGATAAAAATACAAAGCCAAAGTAAATTTGAATGTCAACCAACCGGAAGCGATCTAACTTGTTTCACGCGATTGCCGAGCCACGACGACCCCCGCCTAACACTCGGCATCACTCAACTCTGAAGCCTTACTTTTTAATTCTCATCTCACCGGCACATCCATGCCACTCCTGGTTCAGCATTCCCATCATTTCTTTTTTGCCTTGGCTGCCGCCATCTCTCTCTCTCCAGGTTCTCTTTCCACCTGCGGTCATTTCGGTTCTGTCTTCCTCCTGGGCACTGATCCCAGCCTGCACACTGCCGGTATTTCTCATCTTCTGCCTTTTCCCATTGCTCTTTTGGCCTTCTATGTCCCCTTAGGTCAGGCTTGCCAACTTTTGTGAACTCACAAATCTATGTGAGCTTTGGACTGACAATCTGTTTGCAGCCGTGAACTCTAAAGAGGCTGAGCACATCCTTAGGATGCCCACATGGCACCGCTGTCCTCGGCGGTTTTCCTTCTGTATTCCTTATCTCCACACGTGGCGCCACCATTAACACGGGCCCTCTAGAATGGAACTCTCTCCCCAACCCTACATTTCTGCAAGTGACACACTACTCATTTTTATACATAATCATTCCAATTTGTCTCCTACTTGTCAAATCAACTACCATCATCCCCTTTAACTTCCTCCTGGAGGATTTCAGTAATTTCTTAGCTGAGTCCCATGACTTTAAATCAGTGACCCTCTGAAAGACAAACACCATATGATCTCACTTCTATGTGGAATCTAATGAATGGAAGAAGCTGATGATCAAAATAGAAACAGAGGCACGGACACACGGAACAGACCGACAGCTGTGAGAGGGGAGGGGAGAGGGGATGGATGAAAAAAGGTGAAGGGATTAGTCGAGGAACATACATGCATGACGCATGGACACAGGCAACAGTGTGGTGATGGCCTGAGGGACGTGGGGGGCAAGGGCTGGGGGGAGGTGGGCAAAGGGGGAGAAATGCGGATATCTGTAATAGTGTATATAATATAACACAAATACATACATACATACATATATAAAATTAGTGCCCCTTGAATATATTATTTATACTATAGTTAGGCTGACCAATCAAAACAAGCAAACAAACATCACCTGTATCGGACCATCCACCCTTTAATTTCCACCTATCATTTGTCCTACAGGATAAAAGCTAACCTCCTCAAGCAATGCTGATGTGGAGTAGGTTCATTAAATTAATGAAAAAAGATAAGAGCGTCTTGTCTTAGCTCCTATCTTTCTCCCTCATCTCATTTCACCTCACCCCCGTCCCTCCCTTCCATTCCGATGCTAACATCAGAATGCTTGCAGTTCTCCACACCGACCGCATGAGCTGTGCATCTTACTGACCTGCTCCTGGATTTCTCTTGCATTTTGTACATGGCTAATACACCTGTTTATCTTGAAGACAAATTTCAGGAAGATTCCTGAGTGCCCCCAAACAGGCCAAGTCTCCATCTGTTTTGTTCTAATACCCCCATGTACATCTTTCTTGTTTACCCACGTTTGACGAGGAGGTCATGTATTTAGTCGTCTGCATCCCTTGGCAGACTGACAGCACCCTGAGAACAGTGGGCACCTTACTGATCATTTCATCAGTAAGATGGAGACTGTGCCTGGAATATATTAAGCACTTGCATGTAGGCACGGGTTGAATTGGAGAATGTACTTTACTTTACTTTGGACTTGGAATGTAAACGAAAAATGTGAAAGAAGTTTCTTCCAGTTCCTTGGATCCATTCTTTGTTGAAATCTCAAGAGCAAGACAACAACAATGACTCAAGTTCAATCAGACATAAGACAAAGGAGTTGCAACATTTGCCCAATGGCGTGGCAGGCCTGCAATGCCATGCCGAGACTGATTTTCGAGTCTTCATTTGATCCATGACACCACCAATCAATCAGAGCAGGGCCGTAGACACAGCTTTTGCACAGGGTTGTCAGCATCCGAAGAACTGAAATTCTGGAATGGAGCAAGAGAGGGTGAAGACAGACTTGAGGCTGATGTGCTTCCCGAAGCTTTTATCTTCTCCCCTTGTAAAGAAGACTAATTACAGACACCCACCCTTTCTCCAAACCTCCTTCCCCAACACGCTAATATACTCAGTCATTTCCAAACTTAGCTGATCATTCCCACTGACACCTACTTGGGTTTAAAAATTCCCTCCCCATATAATGCCAAGGATAACTAGAAGATTGGCTGATGTCCAAAGAAGACATCCTATGAACCAGGCTCTATTCTAAGTCCTTGACTTGCACTGAGTCCTTTCATCCCCACACCGACTGTAGGAGGCGAATGCAGTTGGCATTCTTCCTTTTTCATAGCTGAAGAACCTGAAGCTGCAGGGGTTCAGAGACCTGGCTTAAAGGTGCTGGGTCATCAGGCTGTCTTAACAGTACCCAATGCTGTCTCTTTTCTTACTGAAGTGATTCCATGTGAGCCTTTGGAGGCCCCAAAGCTGGGAACCATGGCCTGTCTTCACCCACTGGGAAGCTTCAGCTACAGCTCACAGTGCACCTTCAGTTGCTCCGAGGGAACAGACCTCGCTGGGAGCAAGGAGACCACCTGTGGGCCATCTGGAAACTGGTCCTCTCTAGAACCAACCTGTCAAGGTAAGTGAGTGTTCGGAAGGGAGGCTCGGTCGCGGCGGTCCTGAGCTTACAGACGGAGAAAATGCAGGAGGGTCTTGCTAAGAAGTCTGTATCCTCTGCCGGAGCATAGTTTAACCTTAGACTATAGACGGTGATGCTTTTCAGAGAAGTAATTGTTACTAAAATTCAAAAAGAAAACCTGCAAAGAAAAGTGACAACCAAATACTGCTGAAGCCATCTCACAGTCTCACAGTATGTGAGTGATTTTCAGCAATAGGCAGGGTTACGCAGTATTTTTTTTACTTCTCGTTGTCATGGAGTAAATAATCAATCTTGCCAAACCTCGGTTACGTGTTGGTTATTCTCTCCTCTCAATAATACTTGTTTTATGTGGTGTCCTACATAACACCAAGCAATTTCCTTCTCAGAGGTAGAGGTCTTCCTTTTTTTCATTGTTTTATTTGTTTATTCTTGAAATCATTTTTTACTTTTTCTCTTCCATGAACTCTCAGGAGAATAACAACTGCTGTGAAAACAAAAAACGCAATGTCTTGATTTGTTTCTTTCTATTTGCAAAGTGGTACACGTTTTCTTTTTAACTAAGATGATCTCTTTGCAGAAGGAAACTGGTGGCATCTGAACGTGTGAAGTTTTGGTTTACATGTTCTACATTTATGCCTCTGACTCACTAGTTTAAGTGGTTGAGTTCTCAAAATAACTATCAAAACCTTTATTGAAATCACAGCACTAAATCGAGCAACGTGCTGACTTTTACAAAAGTTGAGAGGCTTGCTTCAGAGAATTGGGATGTTTTTCAAAATTGCTTGGGTAGACTTTAGAAGAGGTGAAAGGGAGAAAATTCTCCATTCTCACGGAGAAGATTCCATCAGAGCTCTGCAGGCAAAGACCAAGTAGCAAGGGCCCCTCCTGCAGACTTGGAGGGTGATACCCTCCAAGGGCCAACCCTCCCCTCCTCTCTCCACCCCCACAGGCTTCCCAGGCACCCCTGACTCGCTGCTCCCCATTGTTCTCACAACAATAAAGTCTGGAAGTGCGACCGGAAGTGATTTCTAGATTAGACCTGTCTCAAGTCTTGTGGAGGCTTCCTCTGCTGAGTCGGGTGGCTTTGGCCAAAAAGCTTTGGTCAAGTGAGGGTCTCTGCTCAGAGTTTTTGTTTTTCCTTTTCCATTGAAGTGATTCGGTGCGAGCCTCTAACTGGACCTGATTTGGGGAACATGAGCTGTACTCACCCCTTGGACAAATTTAGCCTTAATTCCTCGTGCACCTTCAGCTGCTCAGAAGGAACTGAGTTAATCGGAGAGAACAAAACTATTTGTGGATCGTCTGGCACCTGGTCGAGCCACACTCCGATCTGTCAGAGTGAGTCCATTTGCCCCAATGTACTAAAAAAATGGCTTTAAAATGGAGCAGAGGGTGGGGAAAGATATACCGAACTTTCATATTTCATTTTGCTAAAGGTATGTGTCTTAAAAATAAATTCATACATATGAATTTACCGTATAACGCTAGACTACTCTTGCTTCTTCCTTCAATGACAGCCATTTCTTTTCTCCAGCCCATTCTCAGCCCCTCCTCTCTCTGTGCCTGACCTCTAAACTCACTGTCTCTACTGACTTATTTCATATGCATTCTTCTCCTCCAGTACAATCTCACTTATCTGTTAGTCCACTGAAGTGCCACTACAAAGGCCACCGATAGCCACATCACTCCAAAAGCAGTGGTTGCGTTTTAAGTGCCATTAAGCCAAAGCATCCCAAACCTGTCTTCGTGTAAGGGCTATGTCTCCATACCTTCCACCTGGCAGTGCCTGGCAGGGGGTGCTAAATAAATGCCCATGAAATTAGCATGGGAAAGACTAGCATGGGAAAGACTAGGAGCCCTGAGAAGCCACTCAGGTCTTCTCCTGAGGCCACTTGCACCAATGACAAACGTCTGTGAATGGCAGGACCTGTGGAAGATACCAGAGAAGCTGCTTTCTGTGGGGACTGGGCCAGGGAGTGGGGCAGGGGGTTGGGAGGAGGGCGGAGTCCACGGGGGGGGGCACTGAATGCTAGGCTATAGGACCTTTTCTTTTAAGGCTAGGCTAGTGCCCATGTCCTCGTCCTCCTGCAAACAACAGGCGCCCCCTGTTCAAATGCCCTGGGACCTTGAGCTTCTTTTCCATTGTACAGTTGGGTGTGGGGATGGAAGCACCTTGAAAGGGCTCCTCAAAGTACTGCAAAGAGTGAGGGATGCTGGTAGATCCTGTGCCAACATGCAAGAGGAAGTGCCTGTATCAGGCGCTATCAGATTAAAGATCATTCACACTGGTGTTTTTTCAATGACAGTTCCCAAATGAGCCTGATTCACACTTATGAGAAGATCTGGGATGTGCCCCTCTATGCACCCTTGAAGGAGGGCAAGAGTGGGAGGACTGGGCCATGTGACAGACAGGTCAGGGCAGGTCGCTGGCACAGGGACGCGAGCACAGAGGTTGGCCCCACTGCCTCTCAGCGAAAGTATGAGTAGTTTCCTGTGGCTGGTAAGGAGCCTGGTTCAGGTTGCTGGCTCTTCTTTCTCCTACGGTCATGTTGACCTTTTAGCTCTTCTCTATGTCTAGGTTCCTGACCACTGCCCAAGGTCACGGAGCTCAACACTTCTTGACCAGGTCTTTATGTGCATCTTCCAGAAAGTCCATTAATTGCAAATCTGGGAATTGAGACCCCATACGCACGCAGTGGGCTGGGGAAGCTGGTCCCGTCTTCGCCTCTGTCGTGGACTCACTGCAGGCCTCCCGCGCCCATTTGCTCCTGTCAGATGGCATCAAATGGGCTCTTCCTGGGAGACGGAGGGAGGGAGAATGTCTGACGTCATGGAACGGCACCAGAGAGCCAAGGCCTGGGGCGCCTGCCTGCTTTCTCTTTCAGAACTGGACAGGAGCTTCTCCATGATCAAGGAGGGCGACTACAACCCCCTGTTCATCCCCGTGGCTGTGATGGTGACGGCCGTCTTGGGCGTGGCATTCATCATTTGGCTGGCAAGGCGACTCAAAAAAAGTAAGTGAGCTTACCTTCCTATGAAAAGAATAATCATATAAGTTAAAAAAAAGAAAAAAAAAAAAAAACCAGAAGCCCACGGGAAATGATGTAGGACACCAGCTCCGTGTTCCGTAGACGGCGGTGGGCCCAGGAGATGGGCGAGGCAGCCGAGGCTGCACTGGCATTGACACGTGGTGTAGGCTGCTTTTGGTTGGTTTTTCTTCCAACAAACTTAAAAAAAAAAAGCCTGCTACCTTCAAGGCACCTTGTTGGGGTGGTGACAGACAAATGGTCCTTCATTCTTATTTTGTTCTGAACAAAAGGGCACGCAAGCTCTGTCTTTTAAGGGCCGAGGTGCCTTTGGTTTCTGTGCTGCAGTTCCTCTTGGGAGTGAATTGAAGGTCGAGTGACATTTTCAGGGCATGGCTCCCAAGTACCTGGCCTCATCGAGAGACAGGTTCCTGACAGATGAGTCCCCAGGTTTCCTGCCCAGTGTCTCTTCATGAGGGGACACAGCCCCAACAAGGCACCATGTACTACTGCTTCCCCTCCACTCCGGCCTGGAGAAGGAAAGGGAATAACGAAGGCCACCTTGAGAAGCCAATTCCGCTCTAAATAGTAGATGAGCCCTCCAGCGAAGGGCAGCATCTCTCCCCCACCTCCCCCTGAGGCCACCCCTAAAGTGGGACCAACCTACGGGTTACAGGCCCAAAGTCTGAGGCAGACCTTGGGGGTATGCTGTTACGTTTGGCAGAAACATTCAAGACTCCAAAATTCAGGCACATTGGGCAGCTTTTAACAAACCCCTGCTTCAATTCTGGGCTAGCAATGCCCTTGAAACAGCGGCTAAGCAACTGCACTGGGCTGCCTTTCTACAGGGCCCGCTGATCACCCTCCCATTCCACCTCCATCACAGTCTGTGCAGCGGGTGTGGCATGTAACAGCTGCCCCTCCTACCCACCCATCCTCCCTGGCAATTGCAGGAACAGTGTCTATGATTTCCCACTGGTCATTCACTAGGATTTGGTGGTGCATCCCAAATTTAAGAATAAGGGGGCCACATCAGATTTCTAACCAACTCAGAAAGACAGTGAAGGGGGCACCATAGATGTGCAAGAACTTCAGTAACTGTCACCAGAAAGCCCTGAACAGTTAAAATATCTCTGCTCCTGCTATAAGAAATCTGCTAAGAATGGCCCCTATTGACTCACAGTTTGATGCTAAGTACATAGCATCACACAAAGGCAAAAGAAGGAGATGGTTCTCCTGCTACTGATGATCATTTCCACTGAGACTCCAAAGCCTGGCCCCAGCTGTCCTTTCATTCCTCCTAACTAGGGTGATGCGGGCAGCACTGAGGGGGTGGAGGATTGTGGGCATGTACCTACTGCCCTCTGGGTGAGGGGATATCTAAATAACCTTTCAGGACTTTGGGGCTGTGAGACACCTCTGTGAGGAGGATATGTATTCCCAAATTCTAACATTTTAAACTAAATGGTAGTAGAATCAAAAGAACAGAATTGAAGTGACATGTATTCAGTTGGGGGGTTGGCGAGCTGGTTAAGACTGTTTTATAAGCATGGGGCACAAAAAAAAAGCAGAGGGGTTGTTTTTAAATTTTTTTACCTTGGAGTCATTTCTGTACAAGATCTCAAACTGATAACTTGAAAACGGCATGCCCCTGCTGTGGGAATCAGTGTGGGGCAAACAGGAAGCAGAGAGCGGGCAATCAGATGAGTTACGGTTATGCCAACAGAGAGAACAGAGGTCCCAGAAGATCACTGACCTGGCAGGAAAGCCAGAGTATCTCTAACATAGCATTCAAGTGGTCCTCGTTTCTGAAACCTCTCCCGAGGTCTCCAACTCTGAAGCGACTTTGTCTTCCCAAAATTTTAGTTGCTATTTCATTGACACATGACGGATATTTTTTCTATAGAGATAACATTAGAACTGGTGGGTAGGCTCCAGGCTAATCCCCTAGAGGTTTTCTAACACAATATCACTGATGTGTTTACAAGAATAAAAGTCAAAAACAACAAATCTGCCTATATAGACAGGGCTCATTGACTCTGAGGCTTTTATAGGCTTTGGGGGCTCAAGAAGCTGGGAAAAGGGGACAGATATTTAGAGCATAGTAGCCAGTGAAAGGACGAGAATCTTGACCTCTGTCCTTCTGTCCTCAGATGGATCTTTTGAACCTGCACTTTGACCCCTACACTAGTTGTCTTGATACCTAGACTTCAGCTCTTTTCTTCTGAGAAAGGAATGGGGCGGGCCCCAGGAGCAAGCTCCCCTGCACCTGGGCTTGCCTAGAAACACCTTTTCCCTAGCATCATCATCCTCTGCTGGGTTATTACCACTGGTCCCGTTTGGTAAAGGAAGAAATCCAGGCAATAATGTTTTAGGCCAAATCTCTATGGTCCCTGAATATCAGCAAGGGCCAGACGCAGACTCCCATCGAGTGGTGCCCCGAAAAGCCCTGGGCTCTATTTTTTTTTCCTCGGTTGGGAGACTTTTCCACCTGAACCAACTCACAGGTTAGAACAGGGCGTGAAACTGTACACATGCCCCCTAAGTTCCCCTTTCTTCAAAAAAAAAAAAGAAACTCAGTAGGAACAGACTTTTGCTCATGTATGGTTACGGGTTTCATTGTTCCTAAAAGAAAAATATGTATGAAAACAAACAGAAATCTGAAATTAATTCAGGTGCTCAATTCTCTCTGCTCAGGTGTATTTGGTCCATGTCATCAATAGGCTGAGTTTTTGTGGAGGCAATGCTGAAAATAGCAATCTCTGACATTTTAAAAGTTTAAAATAGTAATTGAACACTATCTAAGCTGTAGGCGCTGCAGTAAATACTTTGAATACATTTTGTGAATCCACTCAGTGAGGAAGACATAACTTCATGTCCCTCTCTCAGAAGGAGAAATTGTGGCTTGGAGAAGGTTCATAGCTATTCAGAGACACACTGCTGGCAGCAGGCAGAACCGGCATCCAGACTGAATGATTCTAGAACTCCAGTTTTAGCCACTGAAATGTACTGCTTCCCAGGGATTTTTTTCCCTACTCAAAAAGTTTTTTGTTTTTTTGCTTTTATTTCAACACCACAGTTCATTCATTTATCCACTTATTTATTCTCTGCTTTGTTTAAAAAAAAGAAAAGTCAGGTAATTTACAAAACGCATTCAACCTAACAAGTTAAAACTAGTTAAAAAGTAAGAAAAAGAAAGCCAAAATGAATTGTACAAAAGCAGGTTGGAGCCAGGACGAAGGGGTGACACAGAAATGCGTGTCACAGAGTCCTGTCCACTTGGTTGAAGAGGGTCTCTGGGTCTCACCCAAGTTTCCTTGCGGCCAGTCAAAGAAGGAAACCTAATCAGCTAGGTGAGTCACTGTGTTAGTAAGATCAAAACACGCCGGTTACTGAGACACAGTGTGCCATTCCCATCGCCAAGACCGGAGGGAAACGTCCCTGGTGGGTTCTCTTAGACAAGGTGGTGGGAGAAGGAAGGATCAGCAGTGAAGTCTCCTAGGGAAGCAACTGTGGGGGTTGGGGGTCGGGCAGCGGCGGAGCATGGCAGGTGGGGAAGGGAGAAACGCGTGGACTGGTCCACTGGGTCTGACCATTGCGTACAGAGGGCTAGACTTGTCTTCACATGCAGCACTGGTTGTGGACTGGAACTGTGTCCTGTCCGAGTACCGACCACCGTTTGAGGGGGGACATTAACCCAGCACCGTGAATCGGCTCAGACGCAGGTGGGGCCCACCCAGCAAATGCATGGTACTACTTCAGAGGGCAGATCTGAGGGCGGGAGCCTCTCTCTACTCTTACTTTAAAACATTGAAATGGTTTACTTTTGCTGATGCCATTTTTCTATTTCTTCTATTTTTAGGCAAAAAGTCACAGAAAAGGTAAGTTTTATCAGTTTCTACATCTGTTGCTCTATTCTCTACATTCCTAAGATGCTTCCTGTCGTAGACACATTGGCTCCTTAGTGGTTATTTACATGGGGCCTCATTCAAATGAAGTTTCTAGATAAACCGATCAATCTGTCAGCCTCCCCTAAAGGTGGAGGCTTTTTGGTGTCAGTGGAGCTGAATGAATGAATGAAGAAGCAACGCCCTGGTAGGAAAAGGCAGTACGTAAAGGGAGCTCTTTCTGATTGTCCCCGAGTTTATTTTTGAGGATTGGACACACTGGGCTATATTTTTCCTTCTCACCTTGCTGAACACGAGGGCAATACTATGTACAATATTGAGGAAGCATCCACTTCAACAAGTACGTGTTGGGAAACCGTTGAATCCCAGGTGCTAAGAAGCAGGTGTGACCCCGGGCCTCAGGTCCTCAGTGCTTAGCGTGGAGCAGGTAGGTGACCACTGTTCTGATAAGTGCTGACCTTCAGAAATCAGAAAAAAGGAGGGAGCACAGTCTCTCCCTGCAGCTTCCCCAGAGAGGCAATTTTGTTCTAGTTTGGTCTTGAACCTCAGATTTCTCTAACTGGAGAAACACATACTCAGAAGAAAAGGTGCAGTCATTTGAAGAATGCATGGCCCATCAGGCAGAGGTGAAGATGGCAAAACATTTACCAGTTTGAGAGGCTCAGTGACTTGCTCTGAAATGTTAAGAAGAGTATAAGTGAAACAGACTGTGAAGATGAGGTTTTGGGTGGCACGCTAAGTACCCAGCTACATGGGGAACTCCTTCTAACAGGCCAGGCACAAAGCAAGAGCGTCCCTGAGGAGGTTGGTTGCTGGTTCACACAATCATCCTGCCAACCACAGACTGTCCCGGAGAAATTCGGGGGGCTCTGCCCTGAGTGCAGGGTGCAAGACAGAGAGTAAGGCGACACGAGGCAGCTGAGGCCAGATCGCAGAGCAAGTCAGAAGCCGAATTGAAGAGCAGGGACTTTATCCTGAGGTCTCGGGGGTGTCACCACAGGACTTTAAGTAGGTGGATGTCATACTGGAATTTGTAGCTCAGTGATCTTTGCATTTGACCTGTGGGTATCACTCTATACAAAAGTGGGCAAACATGAGATGTGGATGAGTTTGGAGGCAAAGAACTGTTTTGGAAGCATTTGAAAGTATTAGGTTAAAACTGTCTAGAGAAATAGCAGTGAGGATGAGTTCATGAGATAAAAGGAGATAGAATCAACTGAACATGGTTATCAATTGACTAAATGAGAGAGAGAAGAATCAGAAGAAGTCACCCCGGCTCTGGTTGGGGACTGGTGGATGGTTGCTAGCCACACCACACAGCACTATTGATTGAGACGGGAAAACAGAGAATGAGATGTTTTGGTGGTAGGTCCCCTGGGCTCAGTACCGTACATGCTGAGCTTTCGGTGCCTGTGTCTCATCCATAGTCCGTGGCTCTGTCTGTGGTACAGAGGCTGCCCTGGGGCAGGAGACATGGATTTAGGGGTTCCCACTTTACAGGAGGTAACTGCCACCAGAGGACCAGGCACCATCATGCAGGCTGTGTGAGAATGGAGGAGGGTGTGGGAGATGGGGGAGCCGAGGGACATCAACAAGCAAGGAAAAGGAGAAAAGGAAGAGGTTGCCAGGAAAGAGAATGAGGAGAGCACTTAGGAAAGAAGGAAATGGAAACCATTGCAAATGCTGCGGGGAGAACCAGTAAGTGTCCCCTGGGTGTGGCCAGGGCATTGGTGGGGAGCCTGTTCTCGGTCTTGAAGTCAGGACAGAGGTCTGATGGGCATGAGTTGAGGACTCAGTGGTGTGAGAAAGTGGAGGCAGAACATGTAAGCCTCCCCTTTTGAAAAGCTTGGCTACAAGAAGATGAGGCAGCTGCGGGTAGCTGAATGGCGCCGTAGTGTCGGCGGAGGTCCCTCCACTGCCTTACTTTACCGCCCTGCCTTCCATTTGATAGTGCCGGTGGGTCCCAGACGGTCTTGGGGCTGGCCTCCCCATCTCTGTAGGCAGGAAATCCACACAACACGCGGGCCTCTTTCATGCTCACACCCACGGAGTGAAAGTCTTCCTGGCACCGTCTCCCCAGAGCGTGTTCTGGCCACAGGAACCACCTGCGTTCTAGTCACCACTGGATGGAAGCAAGCAGATCAGTTCAGCTTCTTAGATGTCCTCGGGGGACAGGAAGGGTATCAGCACTAAGTTAAATTCCCATAGGAAACCAATTTCCACATTAGGTTCAGCAGTTTGCTGATTTTTACACGAACCCGTCAATGGCCGTTTATGGGACACCTTTGTGCAGCGACGATGCCAAGCTGGACTGAGACACTCAGGAGTAAACCCTTGTCCTTGACCTCAGGGAAACTGTGTAGCCGGGAAGTTAGGACAGAAATATTTTTTAAAAAGCAGGAAGACACAGACGACGGTGGCAGTGGTCAATGAATTCTGTATTGGATGAAAAAGCCTCCTTCGATGCAGAAGTTTCGGAATCACAGAAAGCCTCATGAGGCCTGTACCTGCCCAGACCCAAATGCAGAACACATGCTTCACTTCTGTGCTTTTGGAACTCAGGACTCTTGCCTCCCAGGTCGGGGCTGTAAGTCCCAGATACCCCCTCCTCTGGTGATGGGATTTTTTTTCACACAGAAACCATTGTGGCACCGGCCCTGAGGAAGGGTGGGGTAGCAGAAGCAGGGCGTGTTTCCAGAACAAGGCGAAGGTGCAATGAGTGCTATCACCCTGTGCACGTGTAAGCAGTTATTTTTTAAGCCCTTGAGCTAACGTTCACGGTCCAGTGTGTGCAATCCTATGAGCCTTTGGTTGGCAAGTGATGGACTCGGAGGGCATTTGTGGTTTCGATTCTTGCTGGGTTATTTTGACTCTTCTGCAAAGTGGTTCTGTTTATCACCTCATTTGGTTTCTAGTGTCTAAATTCTGCCTGGGTAAAAGCTACACCCAAGATACACAGGAAGATACGATGCCAACCTCAGAGGAGGGTCTGCGTGAAATTCTGTTTTCAGAAGCAGTCTTGTCTCTGTATTGGCAAGCACGTTTGCAGCTGCTGAATTGTGGTTTACCAGGGCAGTTCATCATGAGAACAGTCTCAGAACCTGGTTCTCCCTCTGAAAGGTGCAATTAAGATAGACCATACCCCCCACCCCCACCCCGTCTTTTCCAAGAATGAGACAACTGCTTCACACCCAAGAAGGCATCACTTACTTCATGAAACTAAATTTGTCACCATCTCCAATCATACCCCACCAGAAGCAGGCCTTTAGACTCTCCACCCTAGCTTTCCTGAGTTTTGATTGTCTTGGATTTCTCTTTCCTTTTGAGCACATTGTCTATGTCTACTTTCCTGACTTGCCCCTGTTCAAAACCTGTCTGAAACGCCCCGCGTGCGCGCCAGCTCTGAGGACAAAGCCTATGCTGCAGACATTTCTCTGAGGTGCACAGGGGCCCAGAAGCTGAGCATCGCCTGGGAGCTCCACAGAGAGGCGGACTCCCAGGCACCACCTGTGTGCCACACCTTCTCTGGGTGGGAAGCACCCAGAGAGGGTGTGAAGTGCTGCTGGAGGGTTCTCTGTTCGCACCTCTCTGCCTCAGGGCAGTTCCTGCGTGTAGTCTCCTTTACTCTTCCTCTAACCTTCAGTAAATATTTACCTTTCCTACTAACTCTTTCATTTTCGCCATTTTAAGCTCCTTCGTTTTAACTTATATTCTCTTGTTTTTCATTCAGCATGGATGATCCATATTAGACCACCCTCTGGGACAGAAAGTTCTCTGGATCCTAACGCATCCCTGGATCCTCCCGACCCTCCATGAAAAGTTTCACACGTGGCGCCTCCTCCACAGAGATGATGCGCGTCCCACTCTGTGCATTGGAAAGGATTTCCGCAGGACCAGCTGCTTCTTCTCCCACTGCCTGCCTCACCTTCGACTCCCAGCCTGCCACTGTGGTTTATGTAGCTCAGGGTTTTATTCTCTTTTCTGTGGAGAAACAAGACCCTAGGGGAAAGGATTACTGTGGAACATGAAGACATCTGGTTTCACTCTCTTTCTTCATGTTTGTTTCCAGTTCCAACTCAGAGCTGTACCTGATGACATGTACTTCTAGATGCACCGAGAAGTCCATAGTTAAAGGCTGTGTTGCAGAACACACTTTGCATTGTGGGGGTACATTCTTACGGAAAGTTAGTAAAACTCATGTTATCCTTGCCTTCCAACTCCAGCAAAGTAGGGGGGCTCTGCTCTGAATGGGAAAAGTCCTCCCTGCACTGCACCCCCCATCTGTTAAAGCAGGCCATCCTATGTGCTGCCTCCTGCCTCCCCCTATACCCTGCCCACTCCCCTGGTCAGGGGCTGACTCCCCACCACAGCACCCCATGAGCACTGCACCTGAGCTAAGAGACGGCAGCTGGCCCCAGAGCCTTGCTTTTTGGATTTGGGTTTTGCTGTCTCTTTCAATTACATCTGCCCAGATTTCTTTCATAGCCACTACATTGTTGATAAGGAACATCGCCCCCAGGATGCAGCTGCAGACAACATCTATCTCTCTGATGTTGTACGGAAGAGTTAAAACAGGTAGAAAGAGATTCCTTGCCCCACGCTGAGATGCTCCCCCTCCCCTGCCCCCAGTTCTCATACCCACCTACCTAGATTCCATCACGCCTTACGCTACATCTCAGGTACCCCCACCCTCACCACTTCTTTCTTAACTAGTCCTTACCTAGACCAGCGCATGCCGTCTCCCCTTCCTGGCCTCCTACTGCAAAGTTAGTCTGAAATATGCAGTTTTGTACTTAAATACAGTTTGGGTTTGTTTTTGTTTGTTTTAATGTGACCTACTTTGTTATTTTTAAAATGATCATGTGTATGTTTTCTCCCCAATAAAATTCCACCCTCCCTAAAGGCAGAGATTATGCCACATCTCTAGAGCGTCTGGTTCATTACTTGCCAGTCAGCAAACATGTATTCCCATAAGTGAGAAGGAGCTTATGGCGCTGGCGGACGGGAGTTGCCACAAAGCCTCTCTGGCCTGTGCTGACCTGAACAGACATTCATCAGTGTCACAGGCTGAAGTCTTAGAGGCCAGGAGGGCCCTGTGTAAACACCGGTTGGAAATACTCCTGTGTCCCGTGGCCAACACAGCCTGCATCCTCCTTTGTACAGCTCTGAGAATGATTTTTTGGTGATGATTATGTTTTCCTTTCTTGGAGCCAACTCTGATTCTGAGTCACAATGGGGGGCTGTTGTAAAGATTCTCCGCGTTGTGTACCACAGCCCCAGGAGGTGCCATGCACAGTCGCGCAGCTTAGGGCACGTCCCTCAGAGCTGAGCAGTGCACCGCCAGCTCCGACTCGCCTGGCAGTGCTGCCTACAGGGCCTCGTTCAACTGGCACGTCAGGGTCAGAAGAGCCTGCATGGAGGCCGCTTCTTGGGGGTGAGGTGTGTATAGACTGAAAAGCACAGTCTTATGTTGACGTCCTAAGGAGTTAAGGTCTTAGAAATTACATGACGCTACATCTTTTAAATACAGGTTCATCAGATTCATAAAGAAAGAAAGATTCATAAGATAAAGTTCTCCAAAAGCATTGGGTTTAACCTTCCTGAGACCGAGCTTCCTGTTTCCTTGCCTATAACATGAGGAGGAAATATGCCTTGTTCATCTCTCAGGGCATTTGCGACAGTTGAGTCAGTTACGAAACTGCTTTGTGAACTGAACCTTGAATGCAGATTTTCCCCCATTGCTGTCTTGCCTTCCATGCTTTCTTGGTGTAGGTCTTGAGGAGAAGCAGATCTGAGGCCTTCTCTAGGTTAGGACCAGAGGGCCCTTCACTTGTGTTCAAATGGGAGCTCAGTGCTCGGACCCTCACCAGAGGTCAGCCCTGTTCCTGCTCCTGCTCCCGGTCACTGGCTGTGGGGAGGTGGGGAGGCATGTGACCCTGCCTCTCGTCACCCTCTCTGAATGTCAGATTCATTTATGAAGTGGGGTGCCATTACGGGGTGCCATTTAATCTGGGGGCCTTCAGATTAAATGACCCTGAATACCAGCCTTCGAGAAACTAAGAGGATCCAAGGGACACGGAATTATCTGTTTCTCTGGAATTGTTCACCAGATTTGTCTGGTGGGTCTGGCTACATTATTTTAGTTTCCTGAATATAGGTTTTATTAAATTAAGGTTCAGGATTCAATTTTATGACCGTGGCTCTCATAAGAAAAATCTGTCCCCTGAGTTCACACACGTCCCGTGCGTGACCCTAGTTTTCACCCTCGGCCTCCCTGAGACCGTGCTCTGCGCTTTGACGCACGCCAGAAACAGCCCCAGCTCCATGACGGTTTAATGAGAAATAGGCGAATACTGCGGAAAATTAAGGACGTTATCCTCGAGGCATCTACGACTTCCCCCTCGGAAGTCCCACTCTCTGCCAGCTGACTCGTCTCCTCATTGCCCCTTTCCTCTGAAGTTCTTCTAAGCCCCCCTCTCTGGACTGCAGCGGCGTGCATGGTTCCTCCTTCTGCTCACGTGTCCTATCCAGGAAGGAAAAGCTGCCACCACCAAAACAACGCAGGGCTGTGACAAGGGACAAGGAAATTATCAGGAGAAATAATGAGATTTTCACTTCCCCTTGGCCTTGGCAGTCTCGTCCAACCTGGTGGGCTCTCAGCATTTCACGAGAGAGAGCCTTCCCCTCCAGACTCTGGACTGCTTCACTGGATCTGAGCATTCCTCCGCATCTGGGGGTGAAGCTTAGTCCAAGGAACAGATCCAGCATTAGTGTCTGCGATTCTAAAGGTTCTAATGGCTGCAGCAGCCATCAGGGCAATAATAGCAGGGTAACAGATTTTTTTTAAGTTAATTACCTTAAACTCATTTTTGTTGGCATCCAATTATCTTATTTGACACCCTAATCCAAACTGGGTGAAAACTGTCTTTTCTTGATAAGCCTCTAAGGCAGAAGGCAAGACCCTACAGACCAGTGTTGGCAGAGGTCAAAGGCCCAGTAACGTGTACAACATAATGAGGGTGCTCTGTGTAAGAGTGCAGAGAGTTTCATTACCTTTTCTCCTGTGAGGGCACGAGAAGGAAATAGGGACAGAAAAGACTGGAAAAGTTGTGGGAACCAAGGACTCCGTGGGGCAGCTTGGCCTTTGAGGACTCATAGGGATAGTAAATGCCGTGATCAAATCAATACTGCACGAACCCTCTGGGAGACTCTGCCACAGACAGACCTGTGCGCAGGTGGCCTTGAAGGAGAGAAGTTTAAAGTTAAAGGGGCTGCTTTCTCAGTCTGGGAAAATAGCAGATGTGAAAGATAACCACACAAAACAAGGTTGGAACAGATATTTGGCAGAAACAAAATGTCTAGAAAAAATCAATACCCATATAAACATGAAAATTAAGTTCTCTGGGAATTTTGAGAACTCAGTGAGAGGGTTTGGGGCTTCCGCTATTACTAGCATTTTTAACCCATCGTGTCTGGATTTTAAGGGGCGGAGGGACCCTAACTGACATCTGGCTTACATTCCTTGTAGCATTTAATCCTTGGCCACAGGCCTTATTATGCCCATTTCAAATATAATGCTCAGTTTGGGAAACTGAGGCTCAAAGATACTAAAGAACTTGTTTTAGTCCACATGACTAGCAAGAGTCCATTTAGTAGGTAAGGAAGGGGGCATTAAAAAGATCTGTGTGTCTTATGCTGATGAGATGAGGGAGTAAATATTTATTCAAAATGGATTTGATTTCTATTACTAATGCTGGACTGCTGAGCAGGCCAAAAGAAAGTGGCTGTTTCCCATTACATGAACGTCACCCTTGCCAGTGACCCTGAGTGCATAGGCTAGGTCTCTTGACTTCAGTGTCCTTAGAACTCACCCCTAAACCTAGAGGACAGTAGCTGCTCACCGTGGGTATGGCATGATAAAAGACAAGGAAATGTTTAACGTGAGGAGAGGCTTACGGCACGGGATGGTAGTTTTCAATTAAATATCTACCAATATCTTGCTATTGCAAGAAAGGTTACCAGAGGCTATGGGCACATGGGGCAGAGTCCTGCCCTGAAGGACCCAGCAATGGGGGTAGAAGGAGAAGAAAGCTCCTCTAACTGTGCATCAAGGCCATGTGCACTCAGGCATGCTGAGTGTGCTGGCCCGGAGACGCCCTGGTCCAGCGGAGGGAGCGCCGCTTGGCCCATGGCAGCAGGATTGGTAGAAAAAATAGCGTGAGGTCTACCTAGCAACCAGAAGGTGAATTAAGTGTCTTAGACCAAAGTACTGAAGTCAGAGATGACACATGGGTTTTACAGACTTGGCAGAGCACCAGCAACAACAAGAGCAAAGGCACACAATAGTACTCAACCCCGGGCGACAGCTTGAGAAGTTCATTCTGCAGTTTCCGGGAAAGCCTGGGGAGGCAGGGGCATGATCACGGTGGTATTCTGGGAAGATGAACAGGGCTGAGGGGTGATGAGTAGGGAGAAACGGAAGCAGGGGACCTGGTCAGTAAATGTAATTAATCGGATACCGTGATTAGGGTAAGGCCGGGAAGATTCCTCTGTGAAACGCTGCCAATGCTTTGGTCTCCGACTACTGGGGGTCAGGGGTCAGGGAGGGGAACTGCAAGGGAGTGTAACAAAGCATTCAGAAAGGAAAAACACAAAACAAAGGTCTGGTTAAATATGGTTTATGCAAATACTCTGTTTTTCAAAGATCTTATAGGAAAGTCCCTCTTTTGTTATATTTCCTCTGCATGCACCTTTATTCTTAATATAGGGTTGAGTCAAGGATATGGTAAAAATGGCTTGGGATTCTTGAAGGCAAGTGGTGGAGACTGAGGATGGGAAGAGTCCCTGAACGAAGGACCCTCAAAGATGTGGGTTTGAACCAGTTCTGACCCTTTAAATGAAAGCAATCCCAGTTTAGTTTCAGAAACGTGATTTCGACGGAGACCCTGCTATCGGCTGGTCAGCCCTGCTCAGTAGGCTGGGAAGCATCTGAAAATGTCTGTCTATGGGGCTCATCATGAACAGTTTCACATGGACGTAGAATTAACATGCAGAAGGTGCGTTGGATGGGTCACACGACTTGCACAATTGTGCTAGTTCCTTCTGGAGCACTGTGTGTATGTTCTAGGTAAATCTCCATCTCTTTAGAAAGCACACACCCACAGGATAGTTTCCAAACTTTTCTCTTATGAGGAACACTCATTAAAGTAAAAAAACACGCTTTGCCTGGAGCAAAGTTAAGGCCCAGAGATTAGAAAACACTGCTTTTTCTACACTCTGCAGTATCTTGAAAGATCCCTACTTAACAGATATTAGGATTTTCATTTTCATCGGACAGTATATTCAACAGTAATCCCCACGCAAAAACACCCATGCTTGACGTCATGGACGTAAATATATAGAACACTTAACAATTAGCCAATTCTATTGCATGTGGAACATGTGCAAAAATAGATCATATAATAGGCTATGAAGCAGGTCAACGAATTTCAAAGAACTGGAATGATACAGATCAAATTCTCTTCTACGTAAGTTAATGATAAAAAATGAACTTTAAAAATCCCAGGATGCCCAATAATTTTTAAAAATTTAAGTAACTCATACATAAAAAACAAAGGATTTTGAATTTTTATAACTAAATGATATTTAAAATAGTATGCATTAGCAATGGTGGAATACAGGCAAGGAAATGTCAGGGAAGATTCATCATTTTAATGCTTACAGTACGGAAGCAAAAAAACTGAATTACACACCCAACCTAGGAAATTAGAGAAGAAATGATAGAGTAAACCAAAACAGAGTAAAAAGAGAAATAAATTTAGAAGCAGAAATTAATATCTAGAAACAAAGAGCAATAGAGGATCAAAGAGGATCAAAAATGGACAAAATGATTAAGCAAAAAGAAAAATGGTATAAAAATATAAAATTAGGAGTATAAAAAGCTTTATCTAAAAATATCACAGGTGATTTTTTAAAATAAGAAACATTAAGAGCAATTTAATGAAAATATATTTGGTAATAGTCAAAATAGCAAATTTGCTAAAATAAATTTACTTGCCAAACTTACTCCTGAAGAAATAGAAAGTGTGAATAGTTTCCTACAATCATTACAAAATTTGAATCAGCAGATAAAACTCTTTCCACAAGGAAAACACCAGGCTTAGATAGTTTTACAAATAAATTCTAACAATTTTCAAGACATAAAGTAAAAGCCCAGGTTTTTCCAAACATATTCAACATTTTGCATAACTGTAAAATGAACCCTATTCTCCAATGATTCTGTGAGGCCAAAATATTTTTTATTCAAAAACCAGATAAAGACTTTGAAAGAAAGAAAAATTATAGTCCAATCTCACTTATAAATATATGTGAAAAAATCTTAAACATAGTATTAGCAAGCCAAATATAGCAGAAAATAAAAAATAAAACCTCATGCTCAGTTTAGGTTTATTTCTGGAATATAAAGGTAGAATTTATGTTAGAAAATCTGTAATTATAAATCACCATACTAATAGATTACAGGAAAAAAACCATATAATCATCTCAATACTGAAAAAAAAGACTATGTAATTTTTAAAAAGGAAAAAGCTTTAGCAAACCAGAAGAGTGCATTTCCTTAGCCAAAAAGGATGCCTAGTAAACAGTAACAAATGTCGTTTTGAATGTTGGATTATCAGAAGTCGTGTTTCTGCAACAGGAGATGGTTCATGATGGTGACCCACGGTGGTACCCAAGAATGTCTCCAACTCAGATCTCCTGCTCAGGGAGCAGCATTGACAGACCACCCTACCTGCCACCCCTCCAGACCCACCACCACTTTCACACTGAGGCCGCACGTCCCGCAGGCTGCTCCAAGCCAATGACGACATCGTGCGTGACACAGCGTGAGTCCATCATGTGGGGGGTGGGACTCCTCTAATGGATGACTTGGCCCCAAGGACTCTCCACTGGCCTGAGGAAAACTCTCAGGGTTGTGCTACAGTCTGAAATGCTTTTGCCCTTTCCTTGCTTTCTTCTTTCCCCCTTCCCCTTCCCTCCCTCCCTCCTTCCTTCTTTCCTTCCTTCCTTTCCTCCCCCATTTCCTTTTATGGGGGTAACCTTGCACCCCCGTTGGAAGGCTCTCCTTACCTGCCTCTGTTTTGTTGCCTTTGCCCTTCACAGTGTTTCTCCCACACAGCCCTTGGACATCGGCCCACCCCCCACGGCGCCTGTTTCTCAGGGAACCTCTGCTGCCACTCCGTCTCTGCTTCTGCTCGCCATTGCCCTGTGTTCTGGGGGTCTGGCCAGGGCAGCCTTCCTTGAAGTCACTCCGTGCTTTTCTGTTTCCAGATCTCTTCTTGAGCTGTTGCTTCCACATGCCCCCATCTCTGATTATCTAAGCCAAGCCCATCCTACGAGGCCCAGCACATGGAAAGGGATTTCTCCTAAACCCCCCAAACTGGGATAGTCTCTTCCTCTCCTAAAATTCAACAGCACCCTGAGGGATTAATTACAGTACCGGTCACAGTGTGTCACACGTAACTTACTTATGTGCATGATTCTCCCATCAGATTATTGACTCCTGAAATGTTGGCCTTGGCCAGATAATGAACTCCTGAAAACTGTTCAGTAAATGTTAGATAGAAAGCCAGAGCGAAACCTAGTCCATCTGTCTATGTCTTGTGAGTAAGAATAAAAACGTACTAACACAAAGCATCCTCACTGCCCCACCGCACTTCCTTGCAGGGCCAACGGAGTAAGATTCCGTGTGAATCCACCCTGCCCCGCATGGTTTGCTGCAAGATCAATTTAACTGCACTTCTTCGGGGAGGATCCTGCAGTTCTCTGAAAGAAAAAAGAAAAAGGTCCCAACACAGACTAAACTAGTAATCACAAGGCTCTTCTTCATATCTAGCTCAAATTCCTCTTGCTGCAAACTCAGTATATTTTCTCTTCTTGCAGGAACAGGTCACAAAAGGAAAGCCAATACTCCTGGGTTGGTTAACCCAAGGTCACCACTGTTTGCCACCACCTGAGTGCTTTTAAAAACTGTAACAGAATCAGGGATGGTCCTGCACTCTTCCCCCTGGGCCAGGGTCTGCTTCTCCTGGTTAGGGTCTGCATTTCTCCCCCGGGGTCAGGCTGAGCCACCTCCTCTGAAGAGGAGAGACAATGGGGATGGGGCATCTGAAGAAATGCCCGGAGGTCACAGGTCACCACTTCCCTTTTCTGCAGTATTGATCTGCAAGGCCCTGGTTTCCCTGGCGCCTCCCTGGCCACGGCCCTGCCAGCCCCAGCTTGGCCCTCTGTGTGCCAGCCCTCTGAATATTCACCATGCACACTCCGAGGATGATCCCTAAGGAAATTCTGGGGAAATCCGTGGGCTGGCGCCCTGATTTGTGCACCGGCAGTAGCAACAACAGCAACTGCAAACATACTACACATTGGGGCAAGAGGGCGTGCTGGCATCAGTGAAGATAAATTTAGCTTTCAGCTGCGTAATGCTGACAAGGAGCATGCCAAGAAATGCACTTTTCCTCAGAAGCAACTTGTTATTGCCAAATATCCTGTTCATCTGATAAGAGAGGAGACTCCAGCCTGCCGCTCACTGGGTTGCTGTGGAGACCAGCTGAACTGAATCTGTGGGTGGATGCAGGGGAGGGGTGAGTGTGGACCTGACCACAGCTCCAAAGCCACTGGCAGATGTCTAATGGATGAAGCACAAGCCCATGGGGCGAACACCGACACCACCATGTTTACTCTGGAGCCGAGCTCACCCTTTCTCCCTTGGTCACCATATTCATCGGATTTCAGAGAACCACGAACTTAGAATTTTAAAGGCTTGAGCTTAAGCCCAGGTCCTGAGTTTATAGCTACGTCTCATTCTCCGTGGCTTTAGAGTGAGAATATCACCTGCAGAAGATCTCTGCAGCTCACAGGAACCCCAGATTGCTCTGATGGACCCCAAATAATCCAGCATTGAGAGCGCCTGATAAAGGGTGACTGCAGTTTCTGTGAACCGCAAAGTCTTCTGTGGGTGCCATCAGGTTGCTACACTGCACCGTCTCAGGGGACGCTGTTTACACTGGACTTTGCAAAGCAGTGGCTCTGGATACTATTAAATAATGCTTGTACAAAAAACACCTACTATTTATTGAAAAACTAACATGATTCTCTCAAATCCATATTACTACTTTGCAAGAAGGAATTATCTCCAACTTACAGATGGAAATATCGAAGGCTCAGAAAAATTCAATCAACTGCCCCTCCGAAAAATCACAGCCAATAGCTGAGGGTAAGAAAATAAGGTTTTGAAATCTCTTTGCCTGATTCTAAAAGTTGGGCTTTCCCCACTGTTCTGTCAATATCGAATATCTTAGTAGTAAATGGGTATTCCTTTGCCCATTCAACAGATACTTTTTGAATACCATTAATAATAGTAGCCAACAACTACTGGGCACACGCCATGTATCAGGCTGAGGGTATAATGTGGAAGAAGACCAGCATTGTCCCTGCATAGATGAAGGTTAGCAGAAAGCAAGACACTTAGGCACATAAGACAACAGCTAATATATTTAGTCTTAATACGGGACAGGCATTGTTCTGTGTGTTCTACATACATCCCTGTGATCCTCGCACCTCCCCTGTGAGGTAGATATCCTTGTGTCCCTGTGTTACAGGGAAGGAAGCTGAGGAACAAGGGCAACCTGCTCAGGATTACGCAGCTGGTCAGCAACGCAGCTGGGCTTCCAATCAGGGAGACCAGCTCCAGAGTTCATGGACTTAGCCGCTAGTGATGCTAACAATGGCCGAGCTAGTCATTCCGTCATGGCCACTGTGTGGTAAATGCTGCAGAGTAAAGGCATAGTCTTAAAGCGTGAAATGTTGTATTTATTTTTACTCAAAGGCCATTCAAGTCTCCGCAGCATTTCCACAGAGAATGAAGTCTGGGAATACAGGGTGGGACAAAAACAGCTTTCCAGTTGCTCATATGGAAAATAATACAATAATGAATAAATGATAAGGGAAGAATAAACTGTGTTTTGTGTACTCACAGCTGTAAGCCTACTTTTGCCCCACACTGCATGTATGTGTTTGTATGTGCATGTGTGTAGTTATTTTATATCAAGTTCTCATCTCTGGGTGGTAGGATTTCAAGCAATTTAAAAAATTTTATTATTCATGATGTTTTTCATATCTGTGTTTTAAAAGCAAAAATAATATATTAATGTTATTCTAAAATGATAAAGCCATTTTCATTATGGAAAAAATGCCTTGTGTGTTATAAAAACTAGGTTTTGATTAAAAAATTATCTTTTAGTGGGGATGAGGGGAGGAAAAAAGCTTACATCAAAAAGGAAAAAAATTCATCATGAATTTTTCTATGACTTACCTCTGTGGTAAAAATACATAAAAACTTAGGACTACAACCACTAAATTTCTCAATGAAACATTAAATGACAGTTCCTTGGCTTTAGAAGCTCACACTCTACTCAAAGTTTTGATCATTTAAAGGCAGTCTCCAAAAAACATTTAAATAAGTATTTGCCTTAGGAAGAGCCTACTCTTCGCGGGAAGCCTGCTGTAATGCGGAGAGAGCGAAGCCTTCCAAGTCCGTGAGCGCTGGGTCCAAACCCTGACCCTTCACGTCCTGGTTCAGTGACCTTTCCCCACATTTTAAGAAGGCATGTGTGCACATGCATGTGTGTATCATGTGTGTGCTTGGATGCACTTACCTACATATCCGATTCTTAAGTACCATTATCTCTAGGTGGTAGGCTTTCCAGTGGTTGAAGTGCATTCTTATTGAAATAGGTGACTTTCGTTCGCACTTGACTTGTCAGTATTAAGATGACCTCCATCTGTGCAGCTTTGGGGAGCCCTCCCCGGCCCTCGTCTGCCTCCTCCAGGCTGGCTCTGGGGGCAGGAATGACTAAGCAGTGGCAGATGGGACAGCCCAGGGATGGAGGGAACGACTCTTGAGAACAGAAAAGGGGAAGTGTGGGACTTCCATCCTAGAGCATTTATTTATTGATTTTTCAGACTACCTTCCCCGGGCAAGTTTTAACTTCTTCCTCCTGTACCTGATAGGAAATAGAGGTCCTTCTGCTGCAGACACTTTGTCCCCATCCCCAGGTGTGGTTAAATGCACGAGCAGGTGTTGGAGGCAGAGGCTGTCTTCTTAGACGAAAAACACAAAATGCTCTGGTCCCTTAAGGGCTGGAATCAAGGAATTAGCCCACATTGCTGTAATATGTGGAGAATAAATCCATAAACTTAATAAACCTCATGACCTAATAAACCTAAATTCTGAACTTTTGTTACCCCAATTTTCCCCCTAGATTTGCCCATGCTTAAAAAGACTGATGGCTTCTTTTCTGGAAAGGTGAAATGATGATCAAGCCAGAATGCTAATTACTGTTTGAGCTTTTCTGAAGCTGAACACATGGTTTGAAAAAGGGTGCCTGTAAAGAACACATGGCTCGGTGAGTTTTTAACGAGCAGGCACGTCCATATAATCAGCATGTAATCAGCACCCAGGTGAACAGGCCGATCAGTGCCCCGCCATCCCCAGAAGCTTCCTTTATTGCTTCTCCCAGCCATTAGCTGACCCTCCCTCAAGAGCAGCCCCTCTCCTGATTTCTAGCAGCACCCGTCAATCCCACTGTCTTTGAATTTTATCTATAGAATCTTCCAGCATGTTCTCTCTTGGGAGCTGGTTTCTTTCAGCATTGTATCTGTGAGACTCATCCATGTTGCTGTATATAGACTGTTCTCCATCACGGCTCCATTGCAACCTGTTGTGTACATAAATTTTTTTTTATCAGATATTAGTTTTCAATACATGAAGTTAAAAATATTTATGCACTGACATTAAGGCTTTCTTTTTCCAATTTTGTAACTCCTCCAAATGGATTTTCCTAAGAATTCGGCAAGGAAAATTTTACGATAGAAAGGCGTTGGATTCCTGATAATTATGGTTTGTTTCAATTTTCCCACAATGGGAGGTATTAATAGGGGAAGTGTAACACTGCGGGGGAAAGGCAGCCACTGTTTATCTTCCAAGTTTGCAAGTCCATGGAACTGACTTCCTGTTCCCTAGGTTCTTGAGGACAGGAAGAGACAAGAGTCACTGCTGTTTCATTGCTCCTGTCATGGTGCCCAAACTAAAGCTGGGGCCAGCCCCAACTGTGACATAGTTTAAATGGGTCTCTGGTGCCACCCTAGTCTCCTTACACCATCTGCCTCTTCGGTGGCTCATTAATGAATGTGTGGTTACAGCCCTCCTCCTCATCATTAGGCACACACCACGGAACAGCGATTTGACTCAGCAGTTTGTAATGAGTTCTCCATCCCTTATCAACACAGTTGAGATCTTAGGGATGGTATGAAGAAGACAATTTTCCTAGGCCATGACATGACCCTTTGTATGTAATTCTGTCTTTATATCAGAGATAGTTGGAGATTTAAGTATCTCCCCAGGAGAGCAATATAAGTTGACTGACCTAGGAAGATACAGGGAACCCCAGTGAGAATATGAATTTTCTACAGACAGCGGAAAGCAATGTGTACTTCCACACTAAAGCCTGGAGCTGCTGGTACCACCAGCATTCTGGACAGAACCACGTGGCTGCTGTGGTAAGGTGGGTCATGTGTGTGGGGGTGGGAATGGTCAAAACCCTGCAGCTTCCCTCTGCATCTCCCATGATGAGGTGTTTTCATGGTCACATTGGGAAGCTCAGCTTTTCTCACTCTTCAAAACAGTGGTCCGATCCCACGTCTGAGGAATGGCTGTGCATCAGGGGGCCGAGGTGGGGCAACTTAGAGGAGAAAGCCAGGCTGTGGTGAAGTCTCACTTGGTGGTGAGGCAGGGCAGAGCTTCTGTGTCATTGCCATTGCGACTGATAAAAAAAAAAAGAAGTAGAAGTAACGGCACTGGAGATGAGGCAGTGGCTGATATTTTCACTTATTTGACAACCTTCCTAGAAACACCTCAGTCTCCAACGATGGAATTTTGGGGATGGCCCGTTGGAACAACATGCTTCAGAGCTCGTCACAGCTACTGCCGGCTTTGCCCACACACAGAACCCAGTGGCGCCAGCGATGCGACCGTTCATGCCACTGGGTGCCCAGGTTTCACATTCTCTGTGTGTGTTTCAGAAGCAGGCGTGGCTCCCCTGGGGTCCACGGAGGACCTCCCTTGGGATGTGCTGTGGCTGAGCTTTCGGCCAAATGGAGTCTTGGAAACCTGTGCAGTGATGTGGAAAGAATGAGGGCTTTGAAGGCAGTCTCTGTGGTCTTGGCTTTAAAAAGTGGCTCTAGTACCGGCTTTGCAGTCCTGGCAGGGGCACCTACCTTGTTTCAACCTCAATTTCAGCACCTGTAAAATGTCACCCACACAGCCTACAATCAATGTATTATATACTATTAATTACTGATTTTAAGTCAGTTTCTCCCACTATGCTCAGGTGCATAAGAATTGGGACCTCGTGTCCTGCTGGTTGCTGTAACCTGCTGTTCTTAGCACAGTGTCTGGCAAGTGCCCAATAAACATTCACTAAGTTAATAAGAAGCTCTTTAATTAAAAAAAAAAAAATCTACCGGGCCCTGGCTGGTGTGGCTCAGTGGATTGAGTGCTGACCTGCCAACCGAAGACTTGTGGGTTCGATTCCCAGTCAGGGCACATGCCTGGGTTGCTGGACAGGTCAGGTCTCCAATAGGGGATGTGCAAGAGGCAACTACACATTGATATTTCTCTCCTTCTTTTCCCCTCCCTTTCCCTCTGTCTAAAATAAATAAATAAAATCTGAAAATATAAAGATTAAAAAAAATCTACTGGGATTTTTATTAAAATTGCATTAAATCTACCAATCAACTTTAGGAGTATTTGTATTTTAATGATTCATAAACATGTCTTTATGTTTCCTGCATTTTTAAAATAAAATTTTACAATTTTTAGCTATAAAGGCATTGTACATTTTTTGTAAGATTTATCCCTAGGAGCCTGAAATTTTTGTAAAAACATCACATTTTTAATTCTTTGTGTTGATGCTTATAACTGTGGTATTCTATTTTATTTGTTGAGTCACATTTTAGAGTATATAAAATTAGTTTAATAATTTATTCATAGATTCACTGAGATTTCTACACCATCATGTCACTTGCAAATAAATACCATTTTATTTATAACTCTCTAATCCTTTTATATTTTTTTCTTTTATTCCTTACTGCCTTATCTAAGACAACGAGTACACAGAAGCAGAAATAGTGGGATTGTTTTGTTCCTGATCTTAAAGGGAAAGCTTCTGGTGTTTCACCATGAAGTAGGATGCTTATTACAAAGTTTCTTTGTAGGTACCATTTTTTACATTATAGAAGCTCCTTGTCATTCTAGTCTTTTGTGAACGGATGGTGAATTTCACTGAACATTTTTTTGTGTGTGTGCATTGAGAACATTACATTTTTCTTCTTTAATCCCCTTTAATTTTACAGCTGATTTTCTAATGTTAAACCTGTTTTGCATTCCTAAGGTAAATTGGTTAGGGTGCATTATGCAACCTCTTTATTGTTTATATAGGTCACCGAGAGGAAAGTAAGCTCAGAGAAGTTGAGTCACTTGCCCAAGGCCACACAGCCCAAATATTTATAAAGAGCCGATTATTGAAACTTTGCAGTTCTGAACGACACAATCTACAAGAAATAGATTCAGCCTAGAAGGTGCGTAGATATTACCAGCAGACCACTGCATTCAGAGAGGGCCGCTCTGCCCCCTGGGGAACGGCCTCCAGAACTGACCTTGCCTGGCAGCCCTGCTCTCTGGGACCCCAGGTTCCATTTGGGGTCATGCAGGGTCCCCATCACCTCTTAAGTAAGGGGAGGCTATTGAACCTCTGGATAAGACAATTCCCTCTTATCAGGATCATAGAATTATTTAAGGATTAAAAAATTAAACTTCATTGATTTCTTCCAGCTAAGTGACTTTATGCAGTTGTTGTTTTTCTATTCTTTGCTGTTATATCTGTTGTTTGGTATCACAGTTGGCATATAAATGTTTTTCAGTCAATGACATTCTGATAACCAACATACTTGGCTGCCAAATGTTGTTCCAAAGTACAAGTAGAGTTTTTTTATTATTCAAATTCCCCCTCTGTTTACTAGACTTCCCCTCTGTGAATTTAGAGGGCTCCTAGCAGTGTGGCCTCCAGCACACAGACCAATGAAACAAGCTGCTTTTCTAGAAATGAACCAACTGACCTCCCCGGCGGCGAGTGGGCAGGCAGAAGCCGCACCGCCACACAGCAGCAGCCACAAATCCCAGGGGCCGTCCCAGTCCACGTCCGAATATCTCCCTTTTTGTTGGTTTTCCACCTTTGCCGAGCCTGCTGCCTCTTGTGCCTCACTGCTAGTGACTGCACCAAAGTCCCCGAGCTTGCAAAGTGGCCAGAAGTGACACCCAAGGCATCTTTAGGCAGGGTCCTCATTTTCTGTGTTACTTCTCCAGACATTACATACTCAGTAAGCTTCACAGTAATCTAAGTAATAAAATTTAGAAAAATGAGATGTGTTGTTGTTGTCATCTACCAGCATGGCCAAGTTTCTTAAAATTGACAAAGCTGAGGGCTGGAGGAGGGGTGGGGGATGGGCACTCTCACACACTGCTGGGGAGAGTTCAAGGTTACAGTTTCATCTGGAGGGAAGTGAAATGGTGTCTGTGAACGTTTTAGTGCACGTGCACTTTGGTCCGGTAAATCCACTTCTGACCATTTCCCAGAGAAACGATAGTGTAACAGGGTGCAGCCAAGAGGGGGCCCCCAAATAGGGATTTCTAACGGGATCCAGAAGAGCTTGGAGATGATTGGCTCCACACTACAGGGCCACACCCACCCAGAATGCTGGCATCTGTGGCCAACTGTGGGAGGAGCCAGAAATGAGGCTGCAGAGGAAGACTGGCGCTGGGATTTAAACCCAGGTACGGCAGCCGTTAGGGGTCTTTCTGGGGACCACGCAGCTTTGGTGTCTTTTCGGGGACCATGTGGCTTGGGCGTCTTGTTGGGACCATGCAGCTGTGGCAGGAGTGGAGACCACGTAGCTTTGGAAGTGCTCCCTTTTTGCCACGTACATGGCGCCGGGAGCCTGAATCATGGACTTCTACTTCTTTCCTGAGATATAGTACCCAGACTACGGCAGAGGGAGAAGGAAGCACTGTGCATTTGTGGATATTCTAAAGAACTTTAGTCTGTATAACTTCTAAATAAATAATAACTCCTTTCCTTTTCACTAATCTCTGGCATTGAGAGACATCTTTCCTCTGGCTGCAGGCAAAGCGAACCTAATACAGGGGAGGAAGCCCCGGAAAAAAAGGAGGGGTCCTTTTGGTAATAGTACATTGTTCAGCGCTGCCCCCCCCGTCTGTTCTGTAACAATAGGACAGATATAGGCAAAATTAAATGTCCTAGGATGTTTTGCAATGTTATGATAGCAAAAAATTATGAAGGACAACATTTTTATCACTATAGGGCATTTTAAATAAGCTGTGGTGCATCACATAATGGAATATTATGTAGCCTTTATAAAGGCTGACGTAGACCTATATTTACAAACATCAAGATATCCTTAACGTATGGTTTAGTTTTAAAAACTAAAATACAAAAATAAAACTTGAATCTATTTTGTTGAAAATTTAGTCATGGGTATGTGAATGAAGACATTTCTGAAAGCCTACCAAGTTAACAGTGGGTAGGGTGATATAAAGGATAATTTTTGCTTTTATTTGCCTTTTAGTATGCTATAAATCTTTCATAAGAGAATATATTACTTTTATACTTTCACTTTAGCAAAAAGCTATTTTCTTACGGAAATTTATTTTTATTACTTACATTGACAGGTGAACTACAGACTTTGAGTTTTATTGTAATAACTCTAGCTATAGAAAAAGATTACTCAGGAAACACAGTTTAAGTACAAACAAGTCACTGGAGTCAAAATCTCAAATGATGATTTTCCCTGTCTTTTATTGTCAGAAGGAAAGCAAATCCCTCGGAGGCCCTTATACCTCTGGGTAAGACAATTTCCTTTTATCAGGAACCCGGATCACAGAATTATTCAAGGATTTTTTTTTTTTAAAAAGGGCTTGGTTTGATTACTTCCAGCTAAGTGATTTGTACGTGGCTGCTATTTTTCCTGATTATTTATTTTATTACAATCTATTGCTTAATGTCACTGTTGGAGTTCATATGCATTTTAATAAATTACCCATTTTGATAACCAAAATATTTACAAGAAAAGGAATTTTTAAGCATGTATGTCCATTTTTTAAACATAGTTTGAAATTACCCATCCACTGGTAGGACTCAAGGGGTGGGGTGGGGGAGCCACCAGGGGAAGGTGCCAGGAAAGTGGCAAAGCCTTCCCTCTCCTTCCTTTGGCTTTGACATTACTTGTGGACTCAGGGTTTATGACTCTTAGATCCTCCAACCTTCCCCTCTGACTCTTTCCTCTGTGGGCCTCCCTCATTCGGTTCCCAGGGCCACAACCCTGAACTTAAACCTGGCCCAGACCAGCCCCTTAACAGGGTTCAGACCCTTTCTGCCAGTACAAAGCAGGGGGCGGGCTCAAAGGAGGTCACACAGTTTTTAGTCTGATTTTAGGAACCTTTAATAGGGCAAAAAAAATTTTTTTAAAAAGTGAACATTTCTATATTCACCTGACCCATAAGAAATTCATTATATTTAAAAATAATACTCTTTTTTTTTTCAATAAAAATGCATGTGCAATGTGTGGGTGTGAATGCGCTGAGAGGAAGTGTGGAAAAAATGCATTTCTCCCCCCCAACCCCTCTGCCGAGTCTGCTCAGACACAGAAGAATTTGCCCCGAGAAGAGATACCTGTGTCTGACATGAATATGAGACGGAGTTTGATTTTGTATGACTCTGGATTCATCTTTAATGACCAGAGTTTTTGAGCATAGGATGACCCACCAGAAAACCAAGAAAAGGCTGTTAGAAGCCCATCTTCTTCCCTTTCCAGAAAGCACTTTGTAGCAAATTTAACAATTAAAACCCAGCTTTTAGAGTAGTGCCATTTCAACTGGACTTGAATTTGAACCTTACCTTTTCCATCGATCAGTTCTGTTATCTTGAGCAAGGCATGTAACCCTCCAAGCCTCAATTTCCTCTTAAATAAAATGCATGGCATGATACTCTCTAAGTAGATGGATCAGCTGGGCCGATGGAATCTGCCTCCTAAAGTTTGGGGATGATTAAGTGAAATACAACTTCTGAAATGCTTAGCACAGGGGCTGGCCCAAGAATAAGTGCTCAGTAAGGCTAGTTCATAAACATAATATCTCTGCTTCGCTTCCTCTGAGACCTTTAAATAGTCTATGCACAGTTTTCGTTTGTAAGCAGGTCACCCATTCAACAGTGTTTCTGGTGTTCTGGTATGGGTGATAACCTCTCTGTGGTTATCACAGCTTGCTGGGAACCTGAAGGCCCAGACATAATATGCGTTTGAAATAGTAAAGATACTTTTAATGAGAAAAACCACTTCCTAATTCATCGGTTGAGTGTAGAGTGTGTGCTGCATGTTCTGTGCAACCAATGAGCTTGCATGAAGAATCTGGTTTGTTTCCCTCAGCTGAAGGCTCGGGTCCTCTGAGCATCCTCGCCAGCCACCTCCCTGCTGCCCCTGCCAGCCTGACGGAGCTGCCCTCCCACCGGCTTCGCACAGGGACCTGTGTGCCTCCTGCCTCCTCCACGCTGCTTGTTATCTTCCTGTGCCCATCTCTCCACTGGTCTTTGAGCTCCTGCAGGACAGGGGCGGTGCCTTATTCATCCCTACATCTCCTGAGTGTCGCTTAGATGACAGCAGAGAGCAGTCCTCACAAAAATGTGTAGGATGAGTAAATGCACCCCTGGGTGGGGTGAGGCAGGCGCTTGTGCCTGGCAACTCAGGGTGTGTCCCAAGATTCTGATTCCTATTTAAGGTTCCATGGATGGGCAGCTGTGAAAGTTCACATTTGTGGTCTGAGACCTTTGCCAGGATGACTAAGTCCCTGGCCTTTCCTCCCTTTCAAAAAGTGGAGAGCAAAGATAGGAGAAAAGCTTGATCAGAACACCACAGACCAATTTAAATAGAATTTCAGCACGGAGAGTTAGAAGTTCACGAAACTTATATCAGCAGGCTTCCCAAAGCTGTGTGGGGAGAGGTGACATCTTTGTCGGTGACAGGCTCAGTCATCTGCGGAGGGACAGACACTTCAGGCCAACAGGCCTAAAGAGCTCCCTCTGTCTGGGAAGTTATGATGAGCCCATGTAAGCTGTGGGAAGGTCAAATTTATTATTCATTCCTCATCTTCATGTTGTATCTATACCTATACTTACATCTACTTGCATGTTGGGGTTTATTTCAGTGGTAACTTGAGCATAAATATAGTTTAAAACATCAGAAAGGTTTATGACATATCAAATGAGAAAAAAGTGTTGTACCAAATATACAATTCAATCCCACTTCCATTGGTGACAGCATTATGGGTGACTTTTTCCACTTTCTCTGTATTTTTCTAAAATTTTCTAAAAACAAACATGCATTATATTAACAATAAGGCAACGGAAGCCATGTATCTATTTCAAGTTCTAACTGCCCACCCTGTAGCTTCTCTGGTAGAAAGTTCCCTGCCTCCTCTGAGAGGAGGGGCCAGCCATTCAGGTGAACCTCCCTGAGGAATCACCAGGCCTCTGTTTGACCCGATGACAGAGGGTGCCCACGAGGACACCCCAGCACTCTCTGGGTGGCCCTACCTCTCCAGCCACTGCGGCTGTCAGGAAGCCCCAGGCTGCTCCCGTCAGGAAGCCCCAGGCTGCTCCCTTTACTAACTTAGAATGTCCTTCCCACCCAGGGTGGGAATGCTTATTCGAATTAAGACCTCTGTTCTGAAGTCATAGCTAGGGGAACCTTCTTATGTCAAATTCTCATTATGCCCTTTCCTTGACCACATTTTTTCTTCCTGCATTTATTGCTGTGATTCTTATTTAATATCTTGATGTCCCTCCAGTTCCCCTGCCCCCATATCAAACAACCATGAGCCCCACAACGGTTTTGCTCATTCCTGAATCCTTAGGGGTTGCACCCTGCCCGGAGCTTTGAAGGGACTTCAGTATTTCTTGTGTCTGAGAGTGAGCCACTGTCCTGCGATAAACAGAATGCAGAGAGGAGGACAGAGGGGGCACTGCCACGGTGCCTCCCCAGGGCCATCCCGCTTGTCAAGGAATGCACAAGTATTGGGTGAGTATCTGTTCTCTGCTAGGCGCTGCAAGGGAAGCCAGACTCACTGGGAGGGGCTGTGCCCTCTGGGGAGTTATAGCGCAGTATGAAGACAGGGGAAAACATACATGAAACAGATATCACTGCTGCTGAAGTTGCACTGGAATCGTATTGTATGTTTAATGGCCACGTGATTGGAAACAGCCCAATGGCTCTCCATAGACCGTGTCCATATGAACAAATGGTGCTTGGCCTGAACAGCTTCTAAACAAAGTCAAACCATGTTTTCCTCCTTCTCCTATTCCTGGGAATCCTTTCCTACTTCCCTTAAAACCCCTGAAACTTAACATTATCCAAGTTAAAACATGTTACCCATGAGAACCTACAATCCACCTGGCATCTTCCCCCACATCTACCTGAGAAACGAGGAAAGAATCACTGCCAAAAGGAGGGGCTGGAGTTGAGAACACGGGCAGAGGAATCGGAGGCGAGTCCTGGACGAAGAACGACTCACACGTACCATTGCACTCAGGGCACCAGGTATTGTTCTGAGCACTTTCCATGTAAGTCTATGTCATTGTCCTAACACTTATATTCAGTGACTGTTGGTGACAGTCATCGGCGTTTGTTAAGATAGCTAGGGGAACTTGAGTCACAGGAGGGTAGTAACTTGCCCAGGTCACCCGGCGTGTGGGTGGTGGAGCCAGGCAGTCTGGTTCCAGGGGCCCGGATCTGACCCTGTGTCATGCTGCCTCCAAGTCCGCCCACTCTGTCCTCTCGCTCAGTGTCCCTGGTCCCCCTTCTCTCCTCCCTTCACCACCACCTCCTTCACCAGGCTCTCTGTTTCTACTGTGTAATTGTTCCCTTTTTCCCGAACCAAATTCCTAAGTGCAAATGCAGCCCCAAGCTCCTTAAATCACCATCCTCTTTTGGCTTCCCTCCAGGTCTTGCATTCCACCCCATCTTCAATCCGCCCTCGAGGTGCCCACTCAGAAGCTGCGACCTACCGGTGGGGAGTGAGAGGAGAATAACACCCACGTCTGCACGGCCAGCCATCTGAGAGGACAAACCGCGGTCATGTGTTCTGACCCCACACGAAATCTTTGATTCTTGCTTTTGGTGTCTGACAATTAACCGGAAAATTAATAATGGCAGCTTGCCTTGATTGGGTGCCAACTTGTGCAGCAGGGACCGTTTTGAAGCACTCTCCAAAGATGAGCTTGTTTAGTCACAACAGGGAAGTTCTGTTATTTTCATTCCCTTTCACTACTGAACAGACAGAGGCACAGGGAATTTCAGTCATCTGCCTACGGCAGAGCCATGCTTGCGCCAGGACAGGTCTCGGGCACCCGGGTCACAGAGCCGGATCTCCACACTGTGCCGCTGCACCTTTTGCTCCCAGGCACTAAGGCTTCCATTCTGACATCTTTGATATAAGGAGCAGAAGTGCCTTCCCAAAAATGACGCATGTCTGTTTCATATTTCATTTCAAAATGGTTTCTGACATTTTCCCCAGGCCCTGTTGCCAGAAAACCCTCAGTGGCTTTTTCCTTTCCTACCAAATTATTTGTGTTACTATTTTTGCTCCCTCCCCTTAGAAGACCGCTGGAATAGAAAACATCCCCTTGGATTTCACAGTAACCTGGAAATGTACACAAGGACATTATGATGAAGACAAAGCGTGTTTCCCAAATATACGACCTTATGTCAGGACTCATATCATAATCAAGAGGAACCTGACCCCTGGGGTGTGGGTACCTCCAGGCGTGAGTCACAGTGACCCTATCTCTAGTGCATCTCCGGTGGAAGCAGCCCCCCACCCCACCCCTCGATGACAGCTCTTCCCCACTGCCAGCATTGCTCTGGTCTTATCAGTGCTCTCACTTCATGGGAAGGGCTGCGGTGAATGAATTTCTGGCAAGTGGATAGGAAGTTGCTCCTCTAAACAGCCTGACACTGTGAGCAGGCAGCAAGACTCAGAGAGTATAAGAAGTCTGGGCTGGGCTGACGGCAGAACACCGGGTGTATCACAGAAGACATGGTAAGTCCGCATCTCTGTCCTCTGGGAAGTGGTTTGGGGCTGAATGGGGTAGGAGCAGGTGCAGAAAATGAGGAGGAGCAGTAGTTACATGCTTTTCATGGACTATCCCTGTGGAGTTAGCAAGCGTCTCTGCTGTCGTTCTGGCCCTGCCACCACCCTTGCAGCTGAGGTTATTTGCATGTTATAACAAAGCCGTGTTGCTGCACAAGACTGGTTTTCCAACTACAGTGGCACTGTCCGTCTTAGCGCTGTCTGTTTTTCTGGATTTTTGTCCTCTGGCTCCCACCAGGGCTCACAGAGACTCCCCTGGAGCGGATCTGGGCACCTTGACCCCCTTCTCCCAGGATGTTCTTCTCTCTGGGCCAAATGCCAAGTGCCTGGGACAAAGCGAACAGTTGACGGGTTTCTTCTCCCCAGCCCTCCTATTTCTTTCCTGAGCCCTGGGAGTTCTTTGGGACTGGTGTGGAGTACCCACGTGGTTTCCATTTCTGCCCTAAGTCTCAGTCCTGTTCGTGACTCAGTCTCCTCATCTGTAGAATTACAAAATGGCCTTCTTCCTCACAGTGCCATTGTGAGTGTGAGGTGAGATCGCTCCGAGAGCACCAGCTGAGGCTGGCACTCCGTTACTGTTTGGTAGATGTTGGCTATCATCATTATGAGAAGGAGAAAATTCTCGAGTTTAGTGAAGTCTGGGGTCCAGGGAAGATCCAAGGGAAAAGGTCTTCTCGAACTCATTAACAAATCCTAGGTAAGAGGCACTTGGGTTTTACGCCCACCTTATAGGAGTATCTCCCTCAGTCCTAGGCGTAAACCCTGCAGTCTGTGGCTGCAGAGGCCCCAGGCTGCCTCTGTCTTTGAGTCCCTTCCTGTAGGATGCCACTGATACCTGATTCACTCCAACCCTCTGCTGTAGTGTAGTGTACTTTTCAAATCCTCATAGCGAGGATTTCTGGGTCAGGAGAAGGGGGTAAGAGGATGATGAAGAGAGGAAGAAGGAGTTTTGGCCGGTCCTGAGTTGGCCCCCGAATGACATAAGCATGTGGATTACTTTTGTCTTATCTTTTGCATACCATACTTCTCCTGAGCTGGTCAGCTTAAGTGAATGAGCAGTCATTCCTCTCTTCCTTCCCTTCTCTTTGGGATTCTCCTTTGCCTCAGGGATGTTAACATATTGAATCTTGGAGTTCTTTGAGATTCTTTTTTTTTTTAAGATTTTATTTGTTTATTTTTAGAGAAAGAGGGGAAGGGAAGGAGAAAGAGAGGGGAGAAACATCCATGTGTGGCTGCCTCTCACATGCCCCCTACTGGGGACCTGGCCTGCAACCCAGGCATGTGCCCTGACTGGGAATTGAACCAGCGACCCTTTGGTTCACAAGCCCACTCTCAATCCACAGAGCTACACCAGCCAGGGTGGAGTTCCTTGAGATTCTGATGAAAGAAATACTCTTTCCAGATAAAAAATGAAAATATCCACATAAACACCAAGCTTCATGGAAAATTGTAGGGAGCCCCCAACCTCCAAGAGGGACCCAGGATTACGGCCCCACCCTATCGCCCCCTATGTTTTATACTCAGAAGCTCCTTGTGACTTCCTCAACAGACACTGGAACCGCAGTGAAGTGCTAAGCACCCAAGTCTTGGAATTGGCTTAAATATTCCAAAGACAAGACCTCTTCCTTTGCCCTTGAACACATTTAACTTCCAGGAAGTTCGAAACCTGTGTATAATTTGGCTTTAAGTTCAGAGTGGTTTCCATTGACCTCTAGGACCTGAGGAAAGAGGTCAAGGTTTATCAGTGGAATGTTTGCACAGTCAGGTGCGCTCAGTGGGGCAGCTCTTGATTGAAAACTTACAGTAAAATGATGCCAAAGTTAGTCAAGGTTTTAGGGGGCTGAGGAGCAGGTCTGGATTCTCTTTCATTCATACCTTCTACCATCGTAGGTCTGTGGCTTCTAGATCTTACTCTTTCTTCCATTACTTGTTTTTCTCAAAGTGCAACTAAATGGTGCCCACTCTCCTGGGCTGGCCACTGGCTCTTAGAATGTCCAGCATCAGAGATCTGTAAGTGGAAGCTGCTCAGTCAAACCCTCAGAGATCAGAACAACTTACTATGTAAAAGGCAACGCTGAGAAAAGACCCAGGACCTCACCCTAGAGAGTGGGCACATGACAGTATCATCCATGACACTTGCTCCATTGTCTTCTAGGTGTCTAACTTCTCTGACTGAAAAGCAAAATGGAATTTTATAACATCAAATACAAAACAAATCCTCTATGCTTGTAGGGAAATAGCTCAGCCATTATGCAACAGACTTTTACAATATGTTTTAGGTATGTTACTTTATAATCAATGCTAGTATTTCACCCTAAGTGATGGTGACCAGTTGTCTAATTTAAATATATGCTTTGATTCTTAGCATTCATATCCTGGGTTTCCTCCTGTTCCTACTTCTAATTTACTGTTCAGCTTAGAGAACTGTTTTTTTTTTTCACCATGTTTCATTTTCTGTTTTGAAGCTGGGGCCACTGATATCTGTGCTACCCAGAAAGTTAAGAGAAATAATGTATCAGCTGTAAAGCCTTGTAAAATCAGCATGCTGCCACCCAGGTACACAGTTCTGCCTCCTTGGGGACCAGCACATCTGCCCCACCCTTTGCACTCCCATGGGCCCTGGCCCATACCAGACCCTCTTTAACTCCCCTGGGACTATTACTGTAGCTGCTCCTTTTTACTGCTCAGCCTCCCTGCTTCTAATTCCTCAAAAATGCCATTGCTACATGCATCTGCTCAGGACCTTCTCTGTTCAAAACCCTGGCATTTGGATTCCTTCTGCAACTGTCATTTCGGACTCACAAGATCTGGCCCCAACCTACCTTTTTTCAGTCACCCTCTAGGACCTTCCAATTTCAACAGCCATCAGACCATATCGTTACCTCTCTTAGCCCCCCGACCCCACCTTCTTCTACCTCCTTCCACCTCCAGCATCTCATTGCACCTAGAGCAAGATCTCATCCCCCAGTTTTGGTGCCCAGAGGGACATGTCACCAGCTTCATGTCATACCCTCCTTCCCCTCGTCCACTCTGTTCCAGCCACTGTCTTCCTGTTCTCTCAACACTTCAGATTTAGCTTCTATCTTGAAGCCTTCAGACTCGCTTTTCCTTTTTTCTTCAATGTTCTTCCTCCTGCTTCTCACTGGCTGGTTTCTGCCGGTCATCCGGCTCTCGGGGCACGCCCACCGCCCTGTCTAATGTAACCAACCACCAGCCATTCTGCCGCACAGCCCCACCTTCACTCCCGACCTGTCCTGCCCAACTGTCTTCTATTTTTCACATTTACGCATTACCGCTGTTGTGTATTTATGGGGTTTGTTTCATTGTCTGTCTTCCTCAGCAGACTGTACACCCCATGAGGACGGAATGGGATTGAGAGGGTGAGTCCTGCTCCTCTGTCCTCTCGCGGGGGACACGAGCCATCCTGTCCCATGCTTCTCTCACACTCAAATAGGATGAGACAAAGTGCCGAGAACGTAATTTTTTGCACAGCCTTCTTAAGCTGATCTACCTAATCATAATACTCTTTTAAATTTGATACAATCCCTGCTTTAAACCATAAGGTACTTAGTTGTAATTATCATACATTTTCCTAGTCAGTATATACTACTATCTTGCTTTCAGTCATTCTCCTACCATTATCCTTCCTTCCTTCCTTCGTCCATCCATAACATTTTCATTAAGTGTCAGGCACCTGCTCACTGCTCTGGCCAGGATTCAGACCCGAGTAAGTCCAAGTCCTGACCTGTGAGGAGCCTCTGCCAGCAGCCCTCCCCAGCCACCTTCTCAGATGTTTGCTTTGCATTTGGGATGCAGGGCTCATGCTCAGGAGAGGAGTCAGGGATGAAGATGTTGACAGGGGGCCACTGGCAAACGATGACCATAAGGAGGCCCCGGGAAAACAGCTGAGTGATACGAGAACTGGGTCATGGAGACAGGAACCCAGAGGAATCTCTGTCTCTGCAAGTGAGGGTGGGGAGTTCAGGTAAATTCAGAAGAAACCCAGAAAAATTGCTTAAGAGGTTAGAGGAGAATTAAAAGAAGAACCAAGGGAAGGATTTTAAGCAAAAGGAAGCAGTCAGTAGTATTTACTGCTGCAGAACAGTAGAAGGAGGTAAGGGTGCACATCTTCACTGGGTTTGGTTATTTGGATGCCAGGGGTGAAGTTAGCAAGAGCAGTTTTGCAGGCTGCTGGGGCAGGGGCTGGAGAGCGGAGGGAGGCAAGGAAGTTAAGAAAGCTGAGGTGTAGACAGGATAAGATGTTGGGTAATATCTGGACAGAAGACAAAGGGTCTTGGGAGGGACGTTGCTCGATTCTGCTTCTAAAAGTGCAAAGCTGTGATCTACAGTGTCGATAGAATGCAGTCTCCTTGTGTGGCAGCATTCGTGCCACCTCTGTAAGGCTCCTGGACGCTGGTGATGGGACTCCTGCTGGCCTCTAGCACCTCTTACTCCACAAAGTGAGGCCCAGGGAAAATCATGTGCTCCCTCCACTTTCTCTCTCTGCCCCCCACCCCCACCCCACCATCACTTTCAGTTCTTTGGAGAAGTAAAACTAAAGATGACCCCAGAGCAAAGCAGCCTTAATGGTGGTCACATGGGCACAGGGCGTTATTCTAGGGACCCGGTCTCGGGTTCCTTCCCGGTAATGCCCAGTTTGAAGTGGGTGACCAGGGATCACTAAAGTAGACATTAGCAGAACCCACAGCCATTTCGCCTCCAGAGGATTTCTTCTTGTTGCAACACTTAACTTGCTTCGTAGAACAAGGACAGAGTCTTGAGCTCTTCAGTAACTGAGAGCCAGCACTGTCCTGGAGATGATGCTATAGACAGAGCAGGTATGAGGATGCCTGTCCACCCCAAGGCAGTTCCACAGGAAGTTATCACTCAAAGGGAGACTGTTAAGCATCATTCACCCTCTGCTCCCACCCACAAAACCCTTGCCAGTTGCCAATGAGTCAAGGTGGTGCCTTACAGTAACACAGAGATGAGGTCCATTAAACGTGGACGGACTTAGGGGGCCTATGAACCCTCTGAAATCATCCTAAAAAACTGTGTGTATTTTTTAAAAAGAATCCTAACTATGGCTTTTATCAGACTTTCAGAGGAGTTCATGAGCCCAATGAGAATAAGAATCACTGCATACAATACATTCAGGTGAGCGGGCGTGGACATGGCATCCAAACCCACCGAGTCTCAGCGATGGGCAGAGGTGGCGGCCCCACCTTGAGCATCCCTGGACCAAAGACCTGCTGTAGAATTCAGGAGAAAGGCCGAACTGGTTTGGCAGTGATCTCCTTGGTCTCTGGCAACTCCCCCTCCAATAATCTCTAAGAGGTGACTCTTGGTATTTGGTGACTTTGAAAAATGGAGAAGTATGGTCAGATTAAAGCAGGGTGGCACAGTGACTTGCAATTTCCCTTCCTGGAAGCTGTGCCTTGACCAGAAGCGCCTCCCAGTCCTCTAAAACCTTAAAATGTTTAAAACCAGCTCTCTCCCTACAGCCCTACAGCTCCCCAACGGAAAAGGTTCAGTTTGCTGAAACCATATCTCCATGTGTGAAATTTTTCCTTTTTGATTGTATCAGTGTGACGGTTACTTTTAGTAAATAATTAAATTAAATAGCATAAACAAACTACACATTTTGATGCATAACTTAAACTTTTATATTTAAAATGCCATTGAAGATGACTCTAAATGAGAAGAGGGGCTTTCCCCCTCTTCATTCATGTAATGGTGCATGAATACTACTTATCAATAGACAAGTCCAACATCAGCCCTATTCCAATATTTCATTTTTAAGGATTTAAACATTGAGAAACCTCATTCACATGAAGAAGTAAAGGGAAAGGGAAGTTTTATTATATGTTCAATGTCAATTCTTTGAACTCCTGCCCAGCTACATGCCCAAAGTTACATAGTGATTTATCATTAACACCGAATCTGTGCCTTAGCATCTGTCAATTTAATTGGTCCTTCATCCACGTTCATGAAAGGAGAGAAATGGAAGCCACTGGACTTGAAAAGGATTTGTCCCAAGGTCATTTGAAGCACTCAAGTTCTCAATACCTGAACCAGTACTATGGATTGTCTCTGTCTGGTGCACCAATGTTTTTTTTTTTTAATATGTGGGGGCTTGGTGGCAAGACCCCATGATAAATAAGCATCAGATGAGTAAAAGGTGAGATTTCTCTTGTAAAATGGAAGAACGGCAGGAGTTTAGGCAGACTGGTTTTAGGAAAGTGGAAATCTGAGCATGTGTTTATTAAATTCTTACTTGTGTGCCCCTTGGGAAGTCAGCCTCATCCTGGTTTGAAGATTTCTGGTGCAGCACCTGGCATGGTACTTGGTGAGTGCTAAACAGAAACGTGGTCCTAACACTAGCCGGTGATACAATGTGATCCAGAGAGCACTCGGTGGGATCAAGTCCCCAGTTAGGGATTGCCAGCACACTTCCTGTGCAGATAGCCAGCCCTGTAAACCATACTGTTGTGACACTCCTTCCAGTGTTTGGGCATAGGTCCTCCTGAGGCCAGCCGACTAATGCCCTTGCTCGCAAGGACACAATGTGCCTACTTGGCAAAGCCAATATTGAGGAACTCCTAGATGGAAAAGTACCAGGCTTCTCATACAGTGGTAGCCCCACTGTCTGGAAGGCTTGCAGTGATTTATGGCTGTCCACTCTCTAGTGGGGCTGTGGTCAACAGTGTGTGTACACAATGCCCCCCCACCCCCCACCCCCGCCAACCCCATGCACCTTACATCGTCCATCACTGGTCTCTGCAATTCAGAATTTCTCTATCGGAGTGGGTTTAGGTAGCCATGTGGATGGAGGAATGAGAAAACTTCAATTACTAAGCAACACGCTGCTTTTATGTTGGTGGTTTTATGTCTGGGGAGGATTTGGAGGGGTACCCATGCAGCAGCCAGGCTAGGTCACATCACAGGCCCTGTCATCTGCAATAGTGCAGCACGGGTTTGGAGGCCTGGAGGTTCATGAAGGTAGAAGAGTGAAGAGCCTTCTTGTTTCAAAATCAGGCTCTGCTGCTGCCATTTTGAATGTTATTTTAGACTCTCCAAACTTCGGTCTTTATGTGCACGACATGAGGGAGTTGAGCGAGATAAACATTTCTAGAACTTATTCGTCTAAAAGCAATTTTCAAAATGTTAATGGATTTGATGAGATCCCAACAGAAGGGAGCTCATGAAAAACATCACACACTATCGACCCAAGGAGAACATGACATGTAAGAGTGAATGACCTGTGTGCACGTGCATGTCTACTAAACATCGCACAGCACTGCAGACGTGTGATGGAAGGGTAGAGCCGAAGACAAAACGCAGGTCAGCAAGATCCAGCACCGCACAGCGAGTGAGGCTCGAGTTTCCACGTGACTTCCTACTATCCCTGGGGGTGGCATATCAGTTCTTAAAGGAAGATTATTACATAATAATAATGACAGTGTTTTTCTGACATGCACATTACAAAATGTCTCGTAAAAGAAGCGTATTAGAGGCATGAAGTACAATAATTCCTCGGTGCCTATTTGTAGGGTGAATGAAGCAACGACAGCACTGGTGGGGTGTCCAGCCAGGGCAGGACTGAGAAGCAGAGCAGTGAGAAGCAAGGAGCAGGCAGGACTGCACCTCCATGCAGTGCTTGTGGACTGGAATGTTTTTGGTCACGCTGACCGCACGTGAGCACTAGAAGGAAGTTTCTTTTCTCGTTTCAGGCTAGCTGCCTAGGAGCCAGCTGGAACTGGAGGCCTCAGGGAGTCTTCAGAACTGCCCAGCTTCTTTGCCTCAGTGCCCTGATCTCTGGTAACCTTTATACTCACCCTTCCTCTGGCCGCGACTATTGAGGGTTGCTTCTCCAAGGCTGGGGAAACGAAGGCATGGGAAAGAGGCCCAAGCCTAGATTCCTGGGAGAACGAAAGGCACCCGACACCATCCTATTGCTAGAAAAGGCTTCAGGGAAAACTCACGGGGATCTCTCCAGGGCCACTTTACCCACTAGGCCCAGGCCCACATTACTGAGAGGGACCCACAAAAACGTCTTAATTTCTTTAAAACTTACTTCCATCAGGCCAAAGAAAACGTTGGTAGGATACAATATTAATGTAGCCATTTTTATGCCAATGCAGGTGTAAAATATTGTTTTTAATAAATATTATGGAAGAAGGGGCCTACGAAAGCAAAATTACCCAGAGTCCATGAACACCGTAATGCATCCCTGGTGACATCAGAGTGAAGTCTTAGCGGAGAACAATAGCATACCAAAGGTGTCGGGGAGGGAGGGACCAGCAAAACTGACCCTCAGGCAGGCAGCCAAGGAGAGAGCTGAATAGGAAAAATACTTTATAAACAGGAAAGGGAGCCATTTCCAGGCCTGATTGCTTGCATTGTACACCCCTCCACATGCGAGCTGGCCCTTCTGCCCGGGCGAGCTCCTGCTGGCCACGATGGCAGTTCCTTTGCCCTTTACACGCTTGAAGGGCACATTCTTTGTTTCACTTGATATCACCAATGCTTCTTTAAAAGGCCTGTGTTGAACTTTGGAAAGTGAGTAAGCAGAGATGGGGGAAGTAATTTAGCAAAGAGAAACAGCCAAGAGCCATGGAATGAGTGTCAGACAGCCAGCCTGACAGACAGAAATCAGACAGGAGGTCTGATTTCTAACCTGCCGTATTTCACTCAACTAGTGTTCACTGAACGCCTGTTAAGTACCAAGCTGTCTGCTTGGTGTCAGGAATCCAGCTGAGAAGGGACCACGTCAGGAATCACAATCTAGCGGATGTGGACAATGCTGTACGAACACGGAAACAGATGCTGCAACACGGGCAGGAGGGAAACGGAGGCAGGGTTGAGGTGCAGGAGGAGCCTGGAGGGAGGAACACCAAGCGTACCTGGGGTACCATGGAAACCAGGTTGGGAGAGCAGCCAGGACAGCAGGATATCATGTGCAAAGGCATGGGCATCAGAGTTCTGTTTTGCTAAGAATATAAATGTGAGGGCAAAGAGGCGGGGCCAGCAGGCAGGCTCTGGGTCACAGCACATCTTAGTCTCCACGTGAAGAGCTAGCACCCATAGACAGGAGGCAGCCCTCAGGACATGGTAGGTGTCATTTAATTTGGACTTGGCAAATTACTTACCATGTCTCCTCCATTTATAAAAGGAGAAGATTAGACAACTTCTAAAGTCCCTTCCGATTCTAGTATCTTAGGATTCCAAATCTTCAATTCCAAGCATTCTCAGAACAGGTCATTTTCCTATTATGATTTCATGTTCCCTTTTAAATGAAAGATGAAACCAGTCTTTTTCCTTAAAACAACTAGACTGGACATAAAAGAGTCACGTGTGGGGCACCTTGTCTTCTGGCTGGAAACTTGCCTGACTCCACAGAAGCGCCCTTACCCTCGCAGCCGCCTCTGGCTAGACATGCTAACTCTCCTCATCCTCCCTCCCTCTCCCTTACACAGAACTGGTGAGCCAGGCCGGAGTGGCAGCGTGGACCTATAATTACAGCTCCACCCCCTACTCGTGGAATACCTCCCGTTTGTTCTGCCAACGGTTCTTCACAGATTTAGTGGCCATCCAGAATAAAGATGAAATTGCTTACCTTAATGATTTCTTACCTTACTACAAAGATTACTACTGGATTGGGATCCGGAAGATCGATAATAAATGGACCTGGGTGGGAACCAAAAAGACTCTCACCAAGGAGGCTGAGAACTGGGCGGACAATGAGCCCAACAACAAGAAGAACAACCAGGACTGTGTGGAGATCTACATCAAGAGTGTGTCGGCCCCCGGCAAGTGGAATGATGAGCCGTGCGGGAAGAGGAAGCGGGCTCTGTGCTATACAGGTACGGTCTTCTCTACTCTGAATTTTTCTGTTTAAAATACAAAATGCCACCCCTGGTTCATGAGTACAGTCACTGAGTCAGTCACACGGAGTCGCAAAGTCAGGAATGTGAAAACAGAAGAAACTGTCGACCAAGCAGTGTTACTGAGCACCTTGAAGAATAGAAGGTCATGCTTAGAGAAAACTGGACTTTCGAAACCAGAAGGCCATTCTAATATCATCTGCCCCATTTTTCTCATTTTGTAGCTGATGAAACAGGTGCTCAGGAAGGTTTAGTCTCCTAAAATGTATGTCCAGAGCTTTCTGGCACCACCATGCCCTAGAATAAGAGAGAGTGTAAGTTGGGTGGGAACTCAGCCCCACCCCTAGGAGACACAGCTGTAACTAACACCTACGGGACATCTGTATGCCCCAGGTGTTGTCATTAGCTCATGTGTCACGAGACCATTTTCTATCAGTGGCAGCTGGTCCTCATGAGACTGTCATCACTCACTCCTCCCATTACTCTCGTTTTGCTGAAGGAGGAAAGGCTGAGAGCCTTTAAGGAATCTGCCCAACGTTCTAAGCTCATGATGATGGAACCACTTTGAAACTCATGTTGATTTCAAAGCTGGTCTTTTTGAGCCACATAGGCCACCACACTCTTCATTCTACATTCTTATGAGATAGTTTGAGAACATGACCAAGGATCACAAGCACTTCATAGGTTCCCTTCCATGACAGCATAACTTTAGCTCTGCTGGACTTTGGTGGGAGTCGGGAGATAAGGAAAGGGAAGAGGGAACTGAAGATAAGATGAGACCCTGTGAGTGTATTTGATTCTCAGCTCTCCCAGTTCCAGGCTAAGCAGACATGCGCGACAGCTCGGTCTTCTCAGACCCATGTGCCCTGTGCCAGAACTGACTCCGTCTTTCCAATGCAGCTTCCTGGCCAGAGGAGCCCCTCTTGCCCTGTGTGGCACATGAGCACTGGGGCTAGTGTCCACAGTCCTGAGCTTCCTCCTTCATAAGTCATCTTATAAATGCCACATTCTCCTGTGCATGTTCTAATTTCTTTAGATTATAAACAACCCCCCCCCCCCCGCCCCAGAAATCCTCAACAAAAGGAACAGAATACAAAATCTAGAGTATTCCTTCTGCTTCCTCCTTCTCCTTGCCCAAGCCACCTACCTGAGGGGAATCATATCCATAAATGTATCGTCATGTAGTCAGGCCTCATTTTATAAATAACTTATTTGTTATTAAATAAATGAATGGCGGTTCTTCAAAGGTCCGGATGGACACCAGCAGGGTATTAGCTCGAGCACCAGCTCTCCCAGACACTCCCTGCTGTGTACAGAGCTGGCACGGTCTGATGGGCTCAGCTGCCTTGGCTTCCACTCCCCACCCAGCCCCTGCAATCCATGCTGGCAAAATAGTCTTTTCCAATAAAAGGTGCACAAATTATAGGGTTGAAGGGAGACTGAAAATGACTGGCGTGAATGGTGCCACCCCTCTCAGCTGCAACATCAGCAGACATCAGTGACTGGCACACTTTTACCTCGGTACAGTTGTCGCCCCCTCTCCACCGGCATGGATTGGCATTTTGCGGTCCAAGTGGGAAAAGTGTAGAGAACCATCAGCTCTTTGTAGGAGACAGATGAGAATATATATACTGCAACAAGAAATGAAGTTGGAATAATTCCGTAAGTGTCAGGATTTGTTAGGTCTCAGAATAGGCTTTCAAAAAAAAAAAAAAAAAGAAGATTTACTCATTGAATCATCATTAGTTTCTTTCCTAGAGATAACAAAGAACAGGAAAGTAACTAATGGGACCAAAACCCTGAAAAGGGGTAGAGTACCGAACATGAGCTGTTTTGTTATCCCTAGAGTTCTGAGGTCCTGGGGAAGCCACAGTCAGAACAAAGTCTGTGCAGTCTGGGAGCACAGGGCAGGCAGGCAGTGCTCCTGCAAGGCGCCGCGGGGGAGTGCATAGGATGGGCGAGGGGGCCCCAGCCTCTATCTACCAGTGACTGCTGCCTCCTGCATCGTCTCTACTTGGGACCTTTCCCAGTGCTTCAGTGCAGCTTCACCAAACTCTCTGGTTGCCATGGGCACTTCTGCAGAACCTTGCATGGGTTGTAGAGACTTACAGCATCTCAGAGTTGAGAGGAAACAGAGAGATCGTCGAGTATAGTCCTCTCTGTGACCTAGGGATTTCCTCCTATAATAGGAGCCAGAAATGGACCCAGTGTATGGCCAGGGCTTAGTGAATAGGAAACACCCCCAGAAAATAGTCTATAGCCACAGACCTTGCACCAGCTATCAAAAATATCAACAAAAACATTCTCAGTGCTCGGATAGCATCAATTCTGACACTCCCCCTCCCCCTACTGCATAGTGCACACACCCTCAAAGAGTCTCCTGCAGGAAAGAAACGCTGGCCCATCTCCCTGTCACCCAGTGGCACAGACTTAGCGAGGAGGGCCGGACAGCTCACGCAGGCTCTGCACCATCTAAGTCTGGCCTGTTTAGACCTTTGAAACATCTTCTCACAAAACCATTTGTCTTTTACCAAGAGCAGCAGGTCTTAAAACTCACATTTGGTCCTCTGCTCCTGTGCCCTGTGGCATGGGGCACAGATTTAAAACAGCCTAAAGGTGGAAGGGTTTGGGCCCTGACAGTGGGCAGGTTGGGCTCCACGCAGGAACTTGCTTGAGGTCACGGCAAGGTCACAAGTAGGCAGCAGAGCCAGGGTTGTGGTCATGTGTGTGACCCCCAGGCTCCACACCGTGACATCTGCTGTAGGATGTCTGGAATAATAACCACTGTGCACAGTCTCGGTTGAAAAGGCACAGCCTATTTGGTACCACGCAGAGGAGCTCCTGTCTGCATTTCTGACCATGGCTCCGCTCATCCCTCCGTGTCCACACACAGTCATCCCTCCTTAGGCAACACAGAAGCAGCTTGAACGGAGGCCAGGCGATGCCCTTCACCGGGGACAGGCTGGCTCTCCAAACAGCCCTGAGGTTTGGTGTCATTTCACCAGCTCAGCCTCAGCCAACAGGGGCTGACCCATTGCCTGGAGCAAGAACCCTACTCTCCTCCGCACATGCTGGGAAAGCCCAGCTCTGACCCCTCTGCACCCCCGCAGCCTCCTGCCAGGACTTGGCCTGCAATGGACAAGGGGACTGCATCGAGACCATCGGGAACTACACCTGCTCCTGCCACCCCGGCTTCTACGGACCAGATTGTGAATATGGTGAGCCCGCTGCTCTACCGATACTGTGACGCTGGGGCTGTGCTTTCTCTGTCACCCCGCCCTCTGCCCCGTTCAGGTGCCCCTAGACATGCACTCGGGGCTAAAACCACTCTATTCCTAGAGACATACAATCTCAAGAGGTAAAGGGGAAATGTAAAGGTAGCAAAGCTAGGTGAATATTATACTAGTGAAAGAACGGGTGTTTCCCAAGATGCAGCCCATACAAAGGAACAAAGAGGACCAGGTGGGTTGAGAAGCCTAGAAGGACAGGGTTAAGAGGGTTATTGAAATAGTTGCAGCTTCCAGCAAAGCGACCTTGCCTTTGAGCCTACAATGAAAAGATCCTTATCTTTCCCTGTAGTCCAGGAGTGCGGGGCACTGGAGCTCCCTCAGCATGTGCTCGCAAACTGCAGCCACCCTCTGGGAGAGTTCTCCTTCAACTCACGGTGCAGCTTCCACTGCGCGGAAGGGTACACCCCGGATGGAGCCCGCGAGCTGGAATGTTTGGCTTCCGGAACCTGGTCAAATAAGCCCCCGCACTGTGTAGGTATGTAGATCCTATGCCTTCCACCTTCACCGACAACTTGAACTTCAGAGGGGAGAATGAGCTTTCCACACCAAGTAGAATGGTAAACAAGGAGGACCTACCATCGATGAGGAATTCTGGTTATTGCTATTACGCATCAGCCAGAGTAACACTAGTCTTGGTTTCCATGGTATTTGTCCTGTAGAGTGAGACAATCAGCTTGAGTCTTGACTCTCAGGCAAAAGCGCTGCAAAGGGTTCTCTCTCCCTTTGTTGATCGCAAAATGAACAGAGTACAAGGAGGAGGACTTGGGGGAGAGTACTCTTAATTGGATCATTTGGCCTTGCTACTCTAAAAAAGTAAATGAAAAATAAGGGTGTTTGAATCTTCCCAAACAGCTAACAAAAATACCACCTAAGCCAGCAAGCCCATCGCCCTGCCTGTCCCTTTGGGAAGGCACCTAGCTGCTGCAGTGTCCTCAGCTTCCCAGTGCTCACACCACGGCCTGTGCTTGTTTTCAGCCACCCCGTGCCCACCCCTGCGGCCCCCCGAGCGAGGCAGCATGCACTGCCTGCACACTGCGGATGCGCACCCCCACCAGTCCAGCTGCAGCTTCAGCTGTGAGGAGGGATCGTTCTTAGTTGGGCCAGAGCTGGTGCAGTGCACCACCTTGGGGGTGTGGACGGCCTCGCCCCCCGTGTGCAGAGGTGAGTTGCAGGCAGTGGGGCACGCACGGTGTCCACCGCACCCAGTGCCAGCTGGGAGTATGTGTGACCCTAGCCAGCTACGGAGAAGCAGGCCCGCGTGGCCACAACCTGACTGTCCTTCCACCTCCCCCTCAGCACATGGCTACAGCTAGGGGTAGGAACAGAGCTCTGGGCTCTAGGAAACTGAGAGGCTGGTTTTACTAGAAGTATAACTTAAAAAAAACCTTCCCTTCCCTCAATCTCACAGCCCTCAGGTAGGGTCAGAATGATCTCATTCATAGATTTCACATGAGTGGGGAAAAGGTGGCACCCACACCTGTATGTAGACACCAGAAGGCCTCCTGGGACAGGTGTGTAAAGGTAGAGGGAAGAGAGGACATTGGAGTCTGAGAATTTTAAGAGGTTCGGGTCGCCCTGTGGCCTGGTACTCTGCGTCTGGACCAACAGCATTAGGCTCTCCTAACCCTCACAGCTTCCTACCCCACCAGCCTTCCTTTGAGGTGCTCCTGTGAGGCTCTCCAGCTGTGGGCGTGGTCTTTCTCCCTCCTCAGGCCTCTCTCTCTGTCCTTGGGTGTCCTCTCCAGCTACTCAATGTCAGCTCCTGGAGACCCCAACAAAGGAACCGAGGACTGTGCTCATGCCCGGGCTGCCTTTGCACATGGTTCCAGCTGTAAATTCAAGTGTGACCTGGCTATCCAGTGAGGGGCTGGCACACACTTTGAGGCGCTGGCCCCGGCCAGTGGACCACACCCTTGCCAGCCTGTGAGGGTAGGAAGTTCCGCCGGCAGCCCCCAAACACCCAGGAGGGAGTCATGGCACAGTGGGAGGATCGCCTCCTCTAGGCTCTGATGCTGGGCAAGCTGCTCAGCCTCCGGGAGGCATGGCTTTCTCATCTGCGAAATGAGCTAAGAATTGCAAGGGGCTTTTGTGAGGGTGAAGTATATAAAGCACATATAATTAAATGGCATGTATAAAGTGCCTTGCGAGGCACTTTACATGACCAGAGCTGAGCACTTGGTCAGCCTTAATTCTGCCTCTTTTTCTCCCTCCTGCCCTGCTGGCCTATACAAGGGACAATGTCCTATGCTTGGCAGGGAGTCAGAGCAGTGGCTACTAGGACAAAAAAAAAGGAGATTACTCATTGCAGCTTTTGAAGGTGGCCTGTGACAGAGGAAGAAAGGGACACAGCCTTGAAAAAGAGACTGTGACGCAATGCCAGGCAGTTAACTAATACCACAGAGGCGAGTTCTGTGCTAGAGCACCCCCATCCCCCATTTACAAGGCAGGAAGGAAGAAAAGGGCAGCAGGAAATTAAAGGCTGGCTAGTGAATTCCTACGAGACCTTGAGACCTCGGGTACGAGCCCAGCTGTGCTACTGTCTGGATAGGAGACTCTAGGGAAGTCACTTGAACTTGCTGAACCTCACTTTCCTTATCTGTAAAAGTGAGAGAGAAACACTAGAGCATCTTTGTTTCTTACACGTGGAAACCAGATGTCTAAGCCCAAGGTGTAAGGGTGGTTCTTTCTAGAAAAAGAAAAAAAAAGACCACACATACAAAAAAACAGGAATAGCCAGCCTAGAGATGAAATGCTTTATCAGGGAAGAGCATGAGGAAATCAGATTATCAGAACCAAGGTCCTTTGGGACTTCATTGTGCTCAGGAACTCACTTCGGGCAGCATTCACTTGGCAACTGAAGTCTGATGAAGATGACATCCTGTATTCCAGAGACAAAGCCCCTCAGGACCACTTGATGGGGCGAGATAATACAGGGCCGACAATAAGCTATCCTATTCCAGCCTTCTCCTAAAAATCCAGCCTGTTCTATACCTATTCTTCCATAAATAATGCCAATACAAGCTTCAAGAGCACCTTTGCTGCACCAGGCACTGCAAGGCTCTGAGATATGATTAAGAATGACTGACTGACTCCAGGCTCCAGGAGACTGTACTCCAAGGGGCAGAATTGCATTAGTGTGTGAACAGTGCAGGAACGGGGGCTGTGGGAGCATGGGGGTGGGGGTCTGTTTCCTACCCCTGAGTTGGGGTGGGCAGAGAAGGTTCTTAAAGAAAGCGAAGTCTAAGCTGAGACTAGATGTGGGGGGGCTCCTCCCGGAAGAGAATAAGTCTACCAAGACATGATCTGCTTGGGGAAGAGAGGTGGCGGATCTCTCAAAGGAGAAGGGCCAAGAGCCTTTTCCTCAATGGGCTTTTATTGGGTTCAATTTGCACAGGAATACAGGTAAAACTCATCAGTCATTGTCAGGCAGTAAGGATCAAACAATAGATAACATACAAAGAACTATGAGAGCTTATTCTGAGTCAGGGTCTGTTAGCTAAAGGGCTGCAAAACTTCAGGAAACAAACTCATTTCCTGCTCGGACCCTTATCAGAAAACTGAGAGCATTCTTAGCAAAGCAGTTTTCACAGGATTTTATGCATTCTTTCTTAGGCCTGATCACCTGGAGAACCCACCATTTCCAGCACAGGGCTGCACTGCCCTCTGTCATTGTTTCAGGCTTAAGTCAGGCAGGGGAAGTAAGGCAGCCAAGAGATTAGGAGACTTCTCGCAGATAGAATGAGGACTTAGGCTATGTAGAAGCCTAGGGGGTGAGAGTTCATCACCCTCTTTTGCTATAGCCCCCCACGTCCTTCCCTGGGGCCCCTGTGATCGTGCCTGTCTTAGGTTGTCCCTCCCTTGAGGAATCTTACCTGTCATTGGCTAATGGATCATGCATTGGGGGCCAGGCAGGGTGAAGTAAAAGGGTCTGAGGTGGTGCCCCTGCCAGGGAGATAAGCTTTGTCTCCTTAGTGGCCTATGGTCCCAAGGTCACTCACTCAGCCTTAGCCATGGTGGGGTTACAGTTTCTGAAACCAAGCAGGGCGGTTCCCAACAACTAGAAGGGCAGGTGAATGACCCAGGCAAAGGGTGGCATGGGGTAGTGTTCTGGGCAGTTTCCCTTTGGAAAAGCAGGTCTGGACACCCTGACCACGTGGTTAGAAAGATGTAGCCTCTCTCAGGGACTCTTCTGAGAAAGAACAGAGCCATCCATCACCCAGTCTCAGACTGTGACATTCTCCTTTCAGCTGTTGCCTGCGAACCACTGGAGAGTCCTGCCCATGGAAGCATGGCCTGCTCTCCGTCCTCGAGACCATTTCTGTACAACACCAGCTGCAGCTTCCACTGTGCTGACGGCTTTGTGCTGAGCGGAGCTGACACAGTTCAGTGTGTTGGCAGGGGACAGTGGACAGTGCCAGCCCCAGTCTGTCAAGGTACTATGACATCAAAACATTCCCTCTGTGCTACTCAGCCTGTTAAAGCCATCAGCATTTGCATTTAATACAGTCATTCATTTATTCATCAGACACTCACAAAGAGCCTACTGTGTGCCAAGCCCTTTGTGCTGGGCACCAGGGAGGACATGGGGAGCAAAGCCTGTCATAGGCACAACGTGTTCATTACGCATGTTGATTGACACTTAGAGGGTGGGTTGGTGCGAAGGAGAAGGTAGAGAGGAAGGAATGGGGCATGAAGAACAGCATGGGATGGTGGAAGAATAATGGACAAGGCCTTCAGTCTAGTTCTGTCATGTCCTGGCAACATGCTTCGGTCTCTTAGAGGCTCTTTGTCTTCTGTAAGATGGGAGAGCTGTCACCTGCCTTCCTTGCCTGCCCCTCTAGTGCTTGTCTGTTAACGTGTGTAAAAGCCAGCTTAAAACTGCGATGAGCTTCACGAATGCCAGCACTGGGACCTCTGGGAAATCTACGTGAGTCTGAGTCTGATTTAAAAATAAGGCAGTGGTTTGAAACCAGTGTCCTGAAACGAGATTAGTGCACCCATGTGCGCAGGGCACACCATCCCAGTTAGAATGTGGAAGCCACCCACTGCCCAGCAGCAGATGAATGGGTAAACAAAATGTGGTACAAACATGGGATGGAATAGTATTCTGCCTTAAAATGGAAAAAATTTGGACACATGCCACAACATGAATAAACTTCAAGAACATTAAGCTAAGGGAAGTAAGCAAGTCACAGAAGGACAAATACTGTATGATTCCACTTATAGGAGGCACTTGGAGTAGTCAGGGTCATAGACAGAAGGCGCAAGGGTCATTGCCAGGGGCTGGGAAAACAGTAAATGGGTATTACTATGTCGTTGGTATGGTGTATCAGTTTAAGAGGATGAAAATTGTTTTGGAGCTGAAAGGCAGTTATGGTCAGTAGGAATGTACTGAATACCACTGAACAGGTAGGTGGTAAAGGGTAAATTACACTTTATGTGTATTTTGCCAAAATGAAAATTGGGGGGGAAGGGGCAGAATTCCCTCCCCTTTCCCCTCTGGTGGCTGTCAGCCTGTTTTCAATTTCAGTGTCTTTGATTATATTATGCTTGTTTGTTTGTTTTGTTGATTAGGTTCCTGTTAAAGGTGAGATCATATGGTATTTGTCTTTTGCCTCCTGGCTTATTTCGCTTAGCATAATGCTCTCTAGTTCCATCCATGCTGTCTC